>CAJQZM010041791.1:0-11983 GCA_907164665.1 Colias nastes | reverse complement strand
GTATGTTGTATGTTATATAATTATTTAGTCTATGAAAATGGTTGGATTATGTTCAGTTGAAGAAGCAGCAGTCTCGATAATCGGCTCTGAATGGAGATCTTAGGCAATATTTTTCTTGTAATCTCCTAATTATAGTTGTAATGTACTATATTATGTACAAATTTATTGTTTAGTACCTGCGTACTGTAAATCTGTAACTAATATTACTTCCTATACAACTTATTTGTATTGTACCTTAAACTATTTGTTCCTAAAGTATTGTTCTTATTAAAATTAGACTAAATTGGTAGGTACCTACTTTTCTCTTCCTAAAACGTAAAGGTACTTTCCAACCATTCGCTTGTCGCATGCACGGTTATTTCACATATACCTACATATTTATATTTGTGGTATTATTTTAGCGTTATCTAACACGAGTGTATCTTATCACTGTGATCTCAAAGAGTCCAAATATTTGGTATTAGTAACAAAGCCTACATAATAAACAGGCCACTTCGAGCATTATCAATAGAAATAAATGTATTTTAGTTTCATTATATTACCTACTAGCGGTCCGCCCCGGCTTCGTCCGTGGTACATATTTCGCAATAAAAGGTAGCCTATGTTCTTTCTCAGGGTCTAAAGATTGTCTGTGCCAAATTTCATCAAAATCGGTCCAGTAGTTTATGCGTGAAAACCATACATATATACATACAAATCTTTCCTCTTTATAATATTAGTATTACCTATTTTACTTGCTAACGTAGTTTCGTCTGCTCTCAAAAGGGTTATTGTTTCTCATCTTGCATTATTTTTCATACAACAAACTTTTCATAATTTGTATAATGATAGCTATGTGTTACAGATATTTCTTATTAATTATTTTATTAATGACTATCTTTCCGCCCGCGGCTTCGCCCGCTTTGGCTAAAACATAATAAATTACATATATACTAAAACCTTCCTCTTGAATCACTCTACCATATAAAAAAATCCGCATCAAAATCCGTTGCGTAGTTTTAAAGATTTAAGCATACATAGGGACATAGGGACAGAGAAAGCGACTTTGTTTTATACTATGTAGTGATAATATGTCCATATACATATATACATAGGTATGCCTAATAGGTAAGTCAGATATCGCAGTTTTTTTTAAATGAAAATTCAGGTTTTAAATCCTCTTGTAAAAGAACTATAATAATTAATAAGTAATTGAAAATGGCGGACTGTCATCTGCAACGGCACCTGTAAAAATTAAGTCACCTAAATCCTATTTCTATCATAGGTAATTTTTTGCTGTTTCATAACGTAAGTATGGTAACTTAACTTAAAATGTTACTCTTGTTTACAAGATGCCTCCAAGCGCGGATCCAGGGGGGGGGTCACGGGGTCATGACCCCCCCCCTGGGCTAGGTCCACGACCTAAGTGGACCACTAATTTAATATTAACTTTTTTAAATTAACAAATTAATACTGTTCAACATGATGTTTTTATTGAATTTTGAGACATAAAAGTAATATATAGAACAATGAAATCAATTACAAACGGTAACGGAAGAGAATATAACAAAAATTATAGAAAAAGTTTATTAGGGTCAACCTGTGGTCGTAATTTAAGGACAAAAAACAGGTTTTTCGATTTTTGAAAAAATCTATAACTGCGGAATAAAGTGTAATGGTAAAGTTGTATGTAATTAATTTTTTTTCTACAACTTTTGCTGTTACACTTTTCACACAAAACCTCAAATATCGAAATATCCCAGTTCGTGGATAAGACATAAAATAGCAAAATTTTTTTAAAATGAACAATAGAAAATACAGTCAAATTACAACAAAAAATCGGCCAAATGCGCGTCGGACTCGCGCACCGAGGACTCCGAGCAAACATATTTTTTCATTATGTTGTATCTTACAATTTTGTTTAAAGGATTTTTTTCTTTATCTGTGCTTGTAAGTGCTTAAGTCGTTGCTTTTAACCAAATTTCAAGACTGTGTTCACGGGAAGTACCTTGTAGGTTTTGGTTGATGATTCCCTTGCAAGTATAGTTGCGAATTACAGAATATGCGGCTCTAATTGCTTTTTCTTCAGATTGCGTTGACATAGAATTTGAATTAAATAACAGATTTAAGTTATTATAGACCTGAGTTCTGATGTGAATATCAATTAAATACATGTAGACGTTCATGAGTAAAGGGATTGTTAGTTTAAAATGATTTAAAAAATATATTTTTATTTAATTTAATTAAATAATTAGGGTTTTCGCAGTTATTACTACATCTGTGCTATAACACGATACTTTTTACTCAATTTCAAGACTGTGTTTACGGGACAGGGTGCTCCCTGCAGGTATTGATTCCCTTGCTAATGTCGAAATCCTACGGTCTACGGTCCCTTGATGCTGTGAAAAATTCAAACGTTTTAGCCAACGCAATCAAAAGATGCAGCTGTAAATGCTGAAATTTTTCGCAAAATTCGACACTCCCTAAGAAATCAAAACCTACAGGGTAGTTCCCGAGTACACAGAGTCATGAAATTTAGTACAATAAAACGTCTTATAACGCAGACTAGCTTACCACCCGCGGCTTCGCCCGCTTTCTCTAAAACCTTATAAATTATATACTATTCCCCTTGAATCACTCTATCTTTAAAAAAACTGCATCGAAATTCGTTGCGTAGTTTTAAAGATTTAATCATACATAGGGACATAGGCACAGAGACAACGACTTTGTTTACTAATTGCGAAAAGCATGAATTTTTCCTTAGATTATAATATAAAAAAATATTTTTAAAAATTTTTAACTTAGGTACACCCTGTTACTCATGAGCGCTGTATTAACTGACATGTATTAACTTGATATTCATACCAAAAACTCAAGTCTATAATACCTTTACGCTATATTAAAATCAAACTTCCATGTCAACGAATCAGAAGATACAGCCGTAAATGCCGAAAAATTTCGCAAATTTCGACATTCGCAAGGGAATCAAAACTCAAAACCTACAGAGTACTTTCCGTAAACTCAGAATCTTGAAATTCGGTACAAAGCAACATCTTATAGTACAGATACAGGAATAATTGCAAAAAATATATATTTTTCAAGTTTGTCTGCCTGTCAAGACCCTTTTTCTCAGGAACGCGTGGAGGTATCAATCTGAAATTCATACCGAATACTCAAATCTACGGTTCCTTAAAGCTGTGAAAAAATCAAACTTATAAGCCAACGCAATCAAAAGATACAGCCGTTTATGCTGTAAATTATCGCAAATTTCGACATTATCGCAAGGGAATCAAAATCTATAGGTATTGTGCTACTTGTGTCAGCACAGATGGAGGAAAAATTGCTAAAACATACATTTCATGCTTATCAACATTCGCAAGTGTTGCCAGGAATCAAAACCTACAGGGTACTTCCCGTGAACACAGAATCTTGATATTTAATCTTTATTTAATAGAAACTTACGTCTTATAGCACAGATTAAGGAAAAATTGCAAAAAGCATAAATTTAATATTAAAACATATAAAAATGTTTGTACGGAACTCTTGGTTCGCGAATCCGACTCGCACTTGACCAATTTTTTTTAAATCTACGTATCAATTAAATTACCAAAATATAGCTTTTGAAAATTGCCCACGTCTATGTGACCCCCCCCTGGCACTAAGGCTGGATCCGCCCTTGGATGCCTCATACCTGCTTACAGGAAGTGGTCCGACCTAGGTATATAAATATTGGTATAACGCATACAAAAATACTTTATGAATTTGGCCTTTTCTCTACGTCTTTTTCTATATAAAATCTTATTATAGGAGAAATAAATTGAGATAATGAAACACAGGTATACGTACTTATACTAGATCTAAATCTAATGTAATTTATTTATAGATTTATAAGAATATTGATTAATTTTCGATATTGTACCTAATATAGAGTGAATAAAAATCATACTAAACAAGAATAAGCAAAATAACCACATTTTTCGATGTCGGTTAGGTACCTATAGTTTTTAATTTCCATCCATATAAAACTTACATAAACATAGTTACCAAAATGTAATATAATTCATAGCATATCAGTTCAACAGATCAACTTGTATAACTATATATAATGTAGTAGGTACCTAGGTAAATTACATAATACTTTATCCACAGATCACAGAATAGATCTCTATGACTTTATCCTTAACTAGCTGCTCCGCGCGGTTTCACCCCCGCGGCTCCACTCCTGTTGGTCGTAGCTTGATGATATATAGCCTATAACCTTCCTCGATAAATGGGCTATCTAACACCGAAAGAATTTTTCAAATCGGACCAGTAGTTCCCGAGATTATTAACAAACAAACTCTTCAGCTTTATAATATTAGTATAGATTATACCACGATTTATACTTACCAAAACGAGTTGACAAGTACGAAAATAAAATTTTACCTAAAAATAGATGTACTGCGTACAATTTATACTGAATATGTGAATATATTTTTAGGTACCACTTGTTTTTATGTATTGATAAGTGTTACCTATTCGTTGATATATCGCTCGTGTATTTGACTGTGGCCTTGAACTATCAAATAAATGGTCAATGAATTAAATAATCAACAAGTTTTTCAATAATATTAATCTGTAAAATATTTGTTTTTTTTATATATAACATAATATAGCATAGTCTCACGCTCTCACAAAATATAACTTCCTGATAATATATTATATGTATAGTAAATAAAATAAAACAACATTAAGATAACAAAATAATTTATTTTTATTTATGTAAATAAATTTAAGTATATACGTCAGCACCATTAATTGCGTTGCCAAAATTATTCGACAAAAAAATTGCAGCATTCAAAGCAGTTAGCATTGGTCTAATATGAGGAAAAAAAACTACACGTGTAAACTTGTGGTTATAGAGAAAAAATTACGAAAATATATGTATATATTTATTATGCTTAGTCCGGTATACACAAGGTGTTGATTCGCGTAAACAATTCCGCTGTGTGCACGAGGCATAACGCAAATTCTATTTTTAAAAATAATGATACTCATTTATACACATTTTTCTAAAGAATAGTTGCCTAATTAAAAATTCGTTAAAGCTTGCATGCATATTCATGTTTTACTATTTTCCGTTTGTTCTAAGTATAGTGTCAAATTGAAATAATAATTAGATTCTCTGGATGGCCATCAATTCATTATGGTGTATTGTTTTTAATTACATTTTTATATATTTTGGCAGTATTTATTGAATTCCTTTATAAATTATATAGGTAGGTATAATATGTTTGTCTATAATCTATATCTTGAAGCCTATGTTTAAAACTGGTAAAGTTCATTGTACATTGATAAGGCTTTAGTCTTTGTGTACCTAACATTTAAAGAAATATGTACATCATTAATTCTGATTTAATTTTATGATATGATTAGTAATGTTATTTTGAGAAAAAGTAAATTCAATAATTAATCCATTACTAACAAAAGTTAATTATGGCTTTATGAATATAAATAATTAAACTGCTTAACACTTTTTGATATAACTTTGCTTATAGATAGGCCGACTTAGATTACGCATACACTTCTTATCTCGGTATTGCGCTGCCACAAACAACTTGTTAATTAATTGATTCTTATCAAAACAATAGAAAATTGAAATTTAAAATACAAGATCAGCCTATCGTGAAACCACGTGAACGGTGAAACATTGCAATTTGCAAATAATTTATTTGCGTAAATACGAAAATATTTTACGTAAACAGTTTTATAAAACCGGCTACTCACATACCTGCAGCAGGGGCAATATTGGAATTGCACCCTTAATTGGCTCCTTAATTGTGATGTGTAAAGTCAAGCAGGGGCAATTTAAGCCGGCTACTCACCTACCTGCCGCAGGGGCAATATTGGAACAATCTCGGTTGCACCGCGGTTGGGGCAATTTCAGATGTTGTCTAAATTGCCCCTGCTTGCCTATACACATAACAATTATTAAGGAGCCAATTAAGGGTGTAATTCCAATATTGTCCCTACTGCAGGTACGTAAGTAGCCGGCTTTAGAGAACAGCTGAAATTGCTCCGACCGCCGTGCAGCCGAGATTGTTCCAATATTGCCCCTGCGGCAAGTACGTGAGTACACGGCTTTATTATGTAACTATAGTAAGCGTTGATACGAGAAACCAGGAAAATGTATGGTGAGAATATTGTGTGAGCATTGTGAAAAGCTAGATAACATAACAAAATAGTTGTTTGCCTTATCAAAATCAATTTTTAATTAGTATGAAACTTTTAAACGGGATAATTAGACTAGTTGTTCATCCCGACACTGTTCAGATTGACCAGGGATAAAAACAAAGATAAGTAATCTTCAAAAAGTCCAGTATTAACGATTATAATATATAATATTATTAGCGCGTTCAAACAAACAAACAAACTCTTCAGCTTTATAATATTAGTATAGATAGTGAAAATCATAGTTACTTAGTATGTTAAACCAACATAATATAGGTACTTGCGATTGCTTTTCTTCATTCATATTATGTTTAAATAGATTTGTAACGACAAGAGTAGGTATACTAAAAATGATATACTTTGATTGATACAGAAATGATTTTTATTTATACTATGCATATGATTAGTTTTCAGTATGCATTGATTATAATAATTATTTATTGGTCATAAAAAGCATAGGACGTGTGTCCCGCTCGGCGGTCGCGTTCGAAATAATCAAACAGTACGTTTAATAATAATTGTATTAAGGAAACATGAGCGCGCATGTGTTTGTTTGTTTGTTTACTCGCCGGTGACGTCATATGTTTATTCTCGCGGGAGGATTGAGCTGTATTGGACAGTGTGTGGTAATATATTATAATTTTTATGTTATGCATGTGGATTTATGGTTAAGATGCGATATCATTTGCAGACTTAATATTTTGTATGAGTTGTAATTTTTGAAAACTGGAAAATTGTTTTTACGTAAAAAAAATTAAGAAAAGGGCATATTTATATCTCAAAGGCCGGCAACACATTCGCGGTGACCCTAACATCGCGAATGCTTATGGGCGGTGGGCATCACTATTCACTTTCCATCAGGTGACCCGCCTGCTCGTTTGCCCTTTAAAAAAAATTGTCAAGAGCTATAAAGTGATTTATCAAAAATATTGTAATTATAGTACCTGAATCGTCGTCTACACCAATGAATTATTTCTCGAAATAAATAAAAAACTAAACTAAAGTAAGTAGGTATAAGTATCGAAAACATCACTAATTCAATAACATCACATACCTACATATTTTACCTTAATTGATTTCTCGTCTTTGGTTAATTTAAATATATGTAATCTATTATTCACACAAATCAGAAAGTATTACGGAAAACTGTAGCATAACAATTAACTCATGCTGCCATTGAAGAAGCAATTGAAACATAATATAGCTGTGAATAACACAAGTCGTATTCTTTTTGCGAAGTAAATGCATAATTTAGCGTCTTAAGTCTTATGACTATTAATTTCAAGATGCGCTGGACACTGACAATTAAAAAAAGGAAGTAAGTGGTTGCTGATTGTCGGGATGTCATGCAAGCCGGGTCGCCCCTTGTTTACACACGCACACACAGACGCGCACGCACACGCGGCCGCGCCCGTCGCGTATTTAGGTATATTGTTGTTTATTTTATTCGGCGCTATGCTCTACCACGGGCCGCCGCGGCCGGCCGAGCCTTTCGAGTTTCGACTCAGTTTTAACGCGCACGGTTTATGAAACGACAACTGCGCTATGTTCGCTCGCTAATTATTCATAATATCGTAATTCGTAACCGCTTGTCGCGGCGAAAATAGCAACAATCCCGCGATTTTTATTTATTCAATCACAATATATTTTTTTACGCGCCCGGCTCTCGTGTCTCCGCGAATCTTAATGGCAGTTAATCATAGTTTATTTTTAACCCAACGTGTGTTAATAATTGTGTTGGGGCCTCTGTTTCGTTCTAGTATTTGATTGAATCGCGTTTGCGGAAGCGATTCGGTGCGTAAAAAATTTGCGAACATTGAGTTTGTTCACCTACAGACCCAGTTACAGAGATAAAGTTAAATAAGATTAAAGAGAGATAGATTAAATACTTTTTGGTCGGCGACAATTGGCGCGAAAGATTCAAAAGTTCCGATTTTGAAAACACCGGCGGGAGCGCGGGGCTGGAAGCGGGACGAAATTTTGAAAAGTGTTGAGCATACATGAAATGCCGAGAGTGTTTTTTTAACGCGTTTTCGAGGCTAAGCGCTAGTTGTTTGAACAAGTGTGTTTTCTAATGGATTTATTTTGAGGTGAGTTTAAATTTACTTGTGTTAGTGTTTGTATTGTTTGTTCGTTGTGTTTAGTGTGCGTGTTCGCGCCGGTGGCGGGAAACCGAATACCTAGCCGGTTCTTTGCATGTATGGGTGTACAAATAATATGTGTATGTGTGTATGGAGTTATTGTCACTTTGTTTAAGAGGGGACATGAGGAGGGAGTCACTTGTCATGCATTTAGGCGAGGTTTGATGAGTTGACTTTTTAATTTATGTTTCTTATATGGAATAGTAACTACGTGTACGCCACGTAAATTATTTACGAACAAATTATATCATTCCTATTTATCTATTAGGTATCAGTTTTTAACATAAGAATGCGAATGTATTATTTAAACACGAAATATAATAAAATATTTTTGATAGATTTTCCTGTAGCTAACTACCTACCTACTTAGCTAAATAGCTATTATGTAAATACTAAATACACGTGTAGATAAATATGAGATAAAATGGGTATCTAGGTAATTTATTGTTGATTAATTAATTAATATGTGGAATCGACTTTTTTAATTTGTTGGTTGGTAGTTAGGTAACTTTTAAAAAAATAATTCACATGTAGGTTCTGACTATAATACCTATCTACATAGCATAAAGATAAGGATAAGCATATAATGAATACATAGATAGGTACTTACCTAGTTGGTTTAGCTACTAAATTATACCTACCTACCTAGGATCTTATTTATATTTTCTTGTTTCCAAGTTAAAATCACTATAAACCTAATTTTACTATTTAATAACTAAGTTATTGTCTTTCCGGTTGGTATAAAAAAATCAGTACCTACTACCTAGAGTCTAGACAATACCTAGGTATATTAGGCAAAGTGTTTTTTAAAAAATTTGACGTTTTTATCAATTATAACCTATCTACAGGTAATCAGGTAGGTATGTACTTTTTTCATTCCAAAACTTCATCCAAATTGGTGCAGCTGTTTATTTAGGACTTACGTAGGTAGGTCCGGCTACATAACGTTACAGATGTAGGTATTCTGTGGTTACAGGTAGACACACACTCTAAAACTTATAATATTAGAAAATGTCCTTAATTTTTTTTAATTAAATAGGTACCTAAATAGAGTTGTTAGTCAAGATTAATTTAATTATGCGTGGATGCGAAAATAAACCTCATTTTGATACATTCTATACTTTATAAACCTAAAATACCTAGACGGTATGTGAAGTCTTCATTTAAAAATGAATAGTGTACCTATAATAGGTAAAGTAAGGTAAGGTAAATATAAATAAATACATATTTCTTATTTTGTAAGGTAATTACCTACCTATTGCACGCCTCATAAGCGAAGCGTTGAGGTGGGTACTACTGTCACTTCGCGCAAAACATCTGATTTTTCAAACTTAAAATGTCTTTATGTATCATACATTGCACTTGTAAGATAATACATACACACACATATTAAGAAAAAACACTATTTTTAACATTCATGATATTTTTGATGTCATTTTTGTTATTTAAACTACTTAGTTAAAAAACAGTTTAAAAAAGTTCTGTCTTGGACGTCCGTGTGTCTGTATGTGCGGAGGATTTTCTTGTTATACTCTATCCACTATAAGAATTGCTTTTTGACAGCTCGACGGGTGATACCAGAAGTGATGTACAAAAAATTATCGATTGTGATACCATTTCAATTATAAATTCAAAATATTATCATAAATCGAATCAGGTACGTAAATAATAATTACAACGTAAACATACTAATAAGATATGTAATAATAAGACCACATATCTATGCATTTTATGTTAAAACTAAACGAAACTAATATTTTATCATTTATTGGTTTCTATCTTACAATTTGGTTGTCTTTATGTTTAAATTATATTACATAATAGAAGAGTTTTTCTGTATCGGATACATATTACAGAGTATTTCTATCGATTATTATAATCTATCGACACATCATTGAATAATTCTGTGTAGAAATCACTAAGTGGGTGGGGCCTGTCCATGAAGTACAATAATTATTTGAATGACATTTTAACATAGACAATACAATCCTTCATAGGCGTGAAGCTGTCAAAAAGCAAATAATATAATGGACAGAGTATAACACGATAGCGACCGAAATACTTTACTAATCGAGTCTTTTTTTTTCTCTTACGCTTGAGTATGCTCAGGAATAGAACCCTTTCATTTTTCAGGGTCTGATTCGATGTGGTTTAATTGTTATTAAATAAACAAAAAAAAATATCGACTGAGATTATGAGGCGTGCACTTTTGGATTTTCCAAACTTTTATGTATCTACTTTGGATATTCCGCAGTAATTATAAACTAGTAGTGAATTTATTTCAAAGCGTCTAATTATTTAAAAAGCATGGAAAAGGTTACCTTTAAAATAAATAACGAATAAAAATATGTATTTAGACTTTATCCTACTAATTTTTATAAATGCGAAAGTTTGTGAGGATGTGTGTGTGTGTGTTTGTTACTCTTTCACGCAAATACTACTGAACAAATTACAATGAAATTAAGCACACATATAGAGGGTAACTTGGATTAACACATAGGATAGGTTTTATCCCGGAAATTCCACGGGAACGGGAACTATGCGGGTTTTTCTTTGAAAACGCGGGCGAAGCCGCGGGCGGAAAGCTAGTACTAAATATATAAAAATGTATACAGACCGTACAGTATTAAAATTTTAAATAATAGAGGCTTCATTAGCGTTAAATAATTAAAAAAAAATTATTAAATTTCTTTGCATTAAACCATTAAATTTATTTGAAACGAATTGTTTAATTATCCACCTCTTACAATACTAATACTGCAAAAAAAACTTAAAAGTATGTAACAACTAATTAAAAACGTAACTTATATTGGTAGTAATATGCATCGGTTTTTTGTACCGACATATTGTCAAAAATATAAATAACGATTCATGAGGATATTTTTTCAGTAATTTTGTATTTGAAATAAATTGCCTTCTAAGTATTTTTATTAAAACAATTTCATTTCGTTGAAAAATAATATAAACAAATCAAATAAAAATCGCATCAAAAGCCGTTGCGTAATTTTAAAGATTTACCTAAGTAAACATAGGAACGGATAGACAGGCGACTTTGTTTTATACTATGTAGTATTTAAGAAAATAAAGGAACAAAATCCAGACTGCATGCAACGTGTTTCATTTCAGTTCATTTTAAAATTTGATATTTTTGATAATTATTCGTTTCAGGGTCATCCCTACTTCAACCACTATCTCAGATAGGAATACGATATAATATACACACGTGTAAGTTACTTCTTGAAAGCATTACCCTCTTTCTGTCAAATTCGGATTAAAACCGACAGTCAATAACTTGGTCAATAAGCAACTGAAGTATACATGAACTACAGTCTAACTGTGAATAGCCAGTGACATAATATTAACCACAGAGTATGTTCTGTTATGTTTAGTCTGTGGTATCATGGCTGTCAAATTAGGCGGGAACTTGGCGGGAAGTCAGTTTTGTGCAAACAAAAATGTCAATTCTGAATTAGACAAGACCCGCGACCTCGTCTAGCAGCTGGACATGCAAAAGTGCAGTTTTTTACTTTTTTAACCGATTTCTTCAGAAATAAAAAATCATCTTGGAAGTCGGTCCTTTTAAAATTGATTGATACCTGATTAAAGTTTATATATTTCTATTAATAATCTTTTAAGAAGAATAATAATTAATA
>CAJQZM010041790.1:0-18694 GCA_907164665.1 Colias nastes | reverse complement strand
AATAATTGCACACGCAAGTGATCTAAATTGTCGTATTTATTATTATTATTGCTATCGGTATAGTAATGTATGATTAACGACGTGTGGCGTGGATGTATTACGTATTGTAATGGCAATAGCAAGTGTCAGTGTCATGTCCGTTATAGTTAATGTATATTATAAGGTGAATATGTCCATTTTTAAATGATTTAATTTATTATTTAATATTTTAAAGTACTTTTATTTCTTTACTTTTTAATAAAATGATAATTTTATTAAATTAATAGGGCTACCTTTAAGTTATGTATGCTATTTCTAATCATAAATTTACTGAACTTGATGAATGAAATCTATTTCAGAACACTATTTTGTCTGTCACTTCAAATCTTGCGCATACACCACACTCTATTACGCTCCAATAAAACCACAATCCGATCAATTATAGGCGCACAACAAAAACCGTCTTACATATCGATACATAATAAACGCACAATTTGTCGCCAGAGAACCGCAAGCAATTTGCTACCCCGAATCAATTTGCCGGGTTTTTGTCGAGGAATAATGCAGCTCGATTCAATTTTCTGTTAAGTGCGCTGCCGCGCCGCCTACTGCGTTGTTTTGCTGTAACGGCATCGTTCAATCGAACCGACGCGCGACCACTTTTTATGGGCACTGAATTAAAAATATGGATGTGTTTTATAACCTGTTGGGGCTTAGGTCTTGACACTAGCGTTTTTCTTTTGTGTTTTTCGCTATGATTAGTGCGTTTGTTTGCGAATAATTGAAATGTAAATAATAACAGTGATTGTTCCTGTTCGTTACATAATATGCATAATAATAATAATATAATAATTTTCGATTTAAATATTTTCAATATTTTCGCGATCAGATCGAATATGGGATTTCGTGATTGTTGATATTTAGATAGGTAGGTATGTTTGAGAATGATCTAGATCTTATAATCTTATTATCGTCATTAAAACAAATATGTGAAACTAGTTTTCCCGCATCTGTAGTAAAAAATCTTTTATGGTAGATACCTGCTTATGTCTAAGCACAGCATAAACACATTGTTTTCTTTTAGAAAATATATTATTTATGATGTATGAAAAAATTTAAATCTATAATTACTAAGATTAATTGTTACTTAAAATTACATTGCATAAATTAGAAATAATAATGTCACAGTTCACAATGATAAACGTTTCTAATATTTGGTGTACAATAATTATTACGCTATTATTCTAGAGTCGGTTGTAATATAATATGTTAACTTTCACATTTTAATGACACGTAATTATTCCGTAAACTCTATTATTAGTTATATCTGAAAAGAAATATGGTATTTTTTATATTGCCTTAATAAGTTTCTTGTTTAAATGCATTATGCATGTCATTCTTCTTAACTTTTACTATCTACATAATATATCAGCTTTTAATTTGATAACATACATAACATATATACACACAACTTTTTAAGCTTTAATATTACTTCTTATAAAACCTACTATACCTATACAATAGGTATAGAATGTAAATAGTATAGATTAGTAGTTTCGTAACAGAACTAATATTCTACGATCTTACAAACACCAATTTTATGATTAATCAAATTCATATCTCGATGTAACTTCATACATAACCACATAATATAAGTAATAGTAGGTATTTAATATGTATAATTTATATATAAACAAATAAACCTACATATAAACGTCCTACTAATATTATAAATGCGAAAGTTTGTGAGGATGTGTGTGTGTGTTTGTTACTCTTTCACGCAAATTCTACTGAACCGATTACAATGAAATTTGGCACACATATAGAGGGTAACTTGGATTTACACATAGGATAGGTTTTATCCCGGAAATCCCACGGGAACGGGAACTATGCGGGTTTTTCTTTGAAAACGCGGGCGAAGCCGCAGCGGAAAGCTAGTAGTATATACTCACATCTCTTGAATGATCATCATAATTATATTGTAAAGAATTAAACGTATTTAATATATTGCTATCAACATACAACACGCCAAACAGTCTGTCTGAACGATTTATTATTATACGAATTCTAATTAGATATTTAACATAAAAAACTATTTATTTAAATTTAAACAAACGCCTTGCGAGTGGGCGGACTTCCATCCATACTAATTTATAATAGGCTCTTGGATAAATACCGAAAAAAATAATTAAAATTTAAATAGCATTTGCATAGTAATTTTAACGCTTTCTTTGGTATTTTTTTATCGATTGGTAGTGAAGATTTGAGTGTTTAAATAATATATGGGTTAAGATTTCTGGAAGGAATGTGTAAAAGTGTGAATCTGGAATGTTTGTCGCTAATAAAGATAGATGAATGGTTTTGAATGAAGTTTGATTTCATTTTCATTCATTTCAAATATGAAATGAATTCATATATTGTTAGTATCAGTATGAGAGAGTTAGAGCATAGCTTTTCGTCGGCCGCTACGCCCGCTTTGTCTATAAAATAAAAAATTAACTACTAACACTTACCTCGTTTATATGTTTATAGTATCAGTTGCCTATGTTTACACTACACTATAGTACATACTGACAAACAGACGCGGAAAACTTAGTTTCATACTATGTAGAGATACCAAGAAACAAGATCAAGAAATGTCACCGTTCTTTGTTACTACACCAAATTATCGCAGTGGGAGACCAAAGCGACCCTATAAACAATTATACCAACCACATTCCGTTAATAAATGACATGTAAACGATGTCATATAAGTGAAATACGTAAAACTAGTTCCACACAATATTTGCTCTAGAATTTTAAATGTTTTAAACTTTTATTGCTCGATTTCTGTCTACCGTATCGCCATAAAATATAATAAATTTTATGGCGATATACATATACATTTATAATCGTATACTAGCTGTGCCCCGCGGTTTTACCCGCTTTGCTCCGCTCCTGTTGGTGTTAGCGTGATGATATATAGCCTATAGCGATCCTCGATAAATGGGCTATCTAACACCGAAAGAATTTTTCAAATCGGACAAGTACTTAGTTCCTGCGATTAGCGCGTTCAAACAAACAAACAAACTCTTCAGCTTTATAATATTAGTATAGATTTAGATTCTTAAGTGGACCACATAAATAATTCATTTGTTTAATTATAATATGTGTCTCGATATGAGAAAGTCCACGGGGGGTCTTGTATCGCAGTACTTTTTGACAAATTGGGTAACTTATACATTTTTTAATAAATTGGACTGTTAAGTTTTAACGATGTTGCACAATAGCCTTGAGAGTGAGATCAAAGGTTGGATTGGTGTATTAATTGTATTAGTTTAGGTATCATTGCATAAAACCAAGAATAAAACTTTTACTTTCATTTACGATGAGTTAGGATGCGTTAAAAAAACGTAAGATCGCTAGTCTCTCTGTGCCTAAAAATATATCGTTAATAATACACATATTTATAGGATTTATCGTTTTAGAAAAAGTGAAGGATTATCAAATGAGCCACAAATTGTAACAAAAAAAACACAGCACCTAAACATTGACATCCTACTAATATTATAAATGCGAAAGTTTGTGAGGATGTGTGTGTGTGTTTGTTACTCTTTCACGCAAATTCTGCTGAACCGATTACAATGAAATTTAGCACACATATAGAGGGTAACTTGGATTAACACATAGGCACACCCCGGACACTCCATACAAAATTATCGTTTTGACAGTCACACTGTAGAGACTGCAAATGTGTGTGTTAACGCTTTATGGTTGGCACATTTGTGACTAGCGTAAAAAAAAATTCGCGTTTTTCTGATGAAATACATCCGTAAACAGCACAATATCTAACCATTTTCTACGAAAAACGATAATCACAAATCCAAAATAATAAAATTACTTTAAGTCAATTTGATTAATGTTGTCAATCTTCGTTGCGTATTGTCCTTGCAGAAAAATGCGGACCATTTTTAGGCTGATCGTGCGGGGTGAGGTAAGTGTTTAATTTTGGCGGGAGGCGGAGAGTGTCCGTTCTGTAGCGTTTAGCTACTATTATGTATTCTGTGACATAGGATAGGTTTTATCCCGGAAATCCCACGGAAACGGAAACTATGCGGGTTTTCCTTTGAAACGCGGGCGAAGCCGCTGGCGGAAATATAGTAATAATATAAAGCTGAAGCATATTATATGAAAAACCCATAATAAGCTTTATGTGAGCAGCCTTGTTGATCAATATAGCACATTTGTTATGATTTCTACAAGCAACGAATAAATCACTAATTAGATACCTACATTGCCTGTTTGGATGGAAAAACTGCTGAACTGATTCTGATGAATTCATACATAAATAAAGGTCAAACAAATGGTTAATTATTGAACTTTATATGGGGCTACCGCGCAATCATTTTAAAATGTCTGATGTGTAGTGAGCCATGTAAAGATTACTCAATAATTCATATTACTACATAATTTAGCATCCTGTCAAATAATATGACATACAGACAGCTACTAGATTTCTTATCAACAGATTGAAATCAATAATTGTGTTATTGAAATAAAATTTTACACTTAACATTTGATCGACCTTTTAATGTGCATTCGTTTTGTTGTAATTTCATTAGTAAATTGAGGCAATTAAATATTTAATTTTTAATTATTTGTTTGGGATAATTTTATATGTAATTCGTATAATGAAGTCTGAAGAATGATGTAGTCATTTCAACGGCGGTAAAATGTATGTATAAAAAGTATTCAGTAGTTTCTGTATATCAAGATCATCATTCAAAATCTAACAGTTTTTAATAATGTAGAGTTGTAGGTCTTAAAATCTGTTCTTATATTGTGTATGAATAGGTTCACAGTATTTAGTTTATTTTGTATTATTATATTATTTATTTTTATTTGGTTGCTGGGCATAACTGGCGTCAACGAGCGAATGACCGGGCTCAATGGCGTGCCATGACTGAGGCCTATGTCCAGCAGTGGACAAACATGGGCTGATAATGATGATAATGATGATGATGATGATTTAGTTTATTTATTTAATATTTGCATTGCTTTTATTTTGTTAAGATTTTCTAATATTATGTACTATTCATAATATAATGTGCTCTATCGTCGTCCCACTTTGACAAAAATTTCTTGTATATCATAATATAAAAAGACGTGTGGCACTCGGGGACTGCCGCGGTAAAGCTATTGCATAGCATGCCTTCAAGCCACACCTCCGTGCCCGTCGGAGTGGGAATATGAACGAGGTGAGGTTATTTTCGTTACGGAATTTCTGGATTCGGTCCCCGCGCTCAAGGCCCGCGATAGAAGCTATGCAATAGCTTAATAATTATTTATGTGATATGAATCAAATTTTCTAAACCAACACATAGTACAATATAAAGTTTCTAAAACAATTAGATTTTATCTCAATCTATATAGTATTGTGAAAATCGTAAATCACAAAATTAATATCTAAAGACAAGCCACGCCTCTAGAAGAAAAATATTATTTCAGTAAACGCCTTCATATTACCATAAGAATCAAATTAGTCATAAATAAATGAATATTTTATAAAACGGTATATAATTATAATATGTGAGGAAAGATTTTTTTGTTATTGTTAAATAAATAAAGCAGATTTGAATAACTAGGTAAAGCCCATGGCTTCACTGATTAACTCATAAGGTTTGGAAAATAAAAAACTGCTAATCCAAACTATAATTATTGTCTGCTTAAAATTGTAATTTCTTAACTTCTTATTTTTCGTTTTGAGAATAGATTTATGTAGATAGAGGTATAAGTCTGTGAAGTTTGTGCAATACCAGGACAAAAAGTAGTGTTCAAGTGTTTATACTATGCATATTAATTAGGCGTTAATCATCTGACATTCAGCCTGGAATTATAATTAAAAAAAATATTTTTTATAGATTATTTTGAGGAAGATTCGACGACAAAACTAAAGTCCAATTTAAACAGAGCTTTCCACAATTAATACCTACATTTTTTCGTACCATTACTCGAAATTGTCAAAATGGAACATCATCATAAACTTATTTAAGGAACTTCATTATAACTTTTATTGGGCACAAACCAAAGAAAAAATGGCGGGTGTATTGAAATGATTTAAAGCAAGTTCGATATTATAATGACGTATAATGTGAGTACGCTGTATGAATAATTTATTGGTGCTTTTTTGTTCGCTCTGCAAGCAATTTGCCATTAAATATAACCGGTATTTTGTTAGTGTCAAAAATCTGCGCCAGGTTAAAATTTTATATCACTTTTTGTTGTACAGCTTGAGTTGCTAATGTTTCAAGGATTCGCTTTACTATAAATTACGAAATTACATTCTTAATGTGGACGACTATTAGAAAAGTTATAAAATTCACGTGTATTTGAGTTATTGTTTTATACAATACTAGCTGTGCCCCACGGTTTCACCCGCTTTGCTGGCGGTCTTATTGGTCTTAGGATGATGATATATAACCTATAACCTTCCTCGATAAATGGGCTATCTAACACCGAAAGAATTTTTCAAATCGGACCTGAGATTAGCGCGTTCAAACAAACTCTTCAGCTTTATAATATTAGTATAGATATTGTTTTCATACTAGATTATAAGACGCATTGCACATCTATTTAACTGATCTATTTTCTTTACCAAAACCAGACTTTTTTTCCGAAGGATATTCAACACAGAGCTGCTAGGTTTGGCATACACATAATAAATATAAACTTGGCACAAACAAATACACAAGAACAAATAAATTATAGAGCGGTACGGTCTGTATAATAATCTATAGAATAGGCTGTACTATAGGCGAAATAAAAAAATCGATATCATTGCACATTAAAATACCGGAACTATACGTTTATAGACAATGTAAGATAGAAAGTGAGCATACAATAATCTATAGATTCCCCTATAATCGTCACATTGAATTCAACACCAAATTTAAGCATCGTTAACGAACACTTTCTTTTCCTTTGACACCGGGGCGTTACTATGCCAATTGAATCGATTTTGAATCGAGTCGTGATCATCGATAAGTGAGGAATGAGGATACTGGAACGATTGGAATATGCAATTGTCTTTTGTAAATTATAGAAATTCAGATATTTGATTAAAACACATATTTTTGTTTAGGCATTTGATTGAGTGAAATTAAGCTTTGTGTAATTATTGGTTCTCATCAATGTCTTAACTCTTTTATGAATATTCAAGGTAAAATTGTAGAATGTCTGTTAAGCTTTTAACACTTGATTTAACATTTTAAACCTTATTATTGTATCTAAATATTTAATTTACATAGTAATAAGTAACTTATTTTTAAACCAAACAACTACGTGTTTTTCGTATAGTTTTTTATTTGTGCCAATTCCATCATGAGCAAAAACACGTTATTCCAATACAACAATAAGTATTATGACTTCTAGGTAATTCTTTTATATCGAGCGTGAGTAAGATTTAAAAATGTATCAATGAATGGTGATCTAATGACATTACTTGTTGATCTGAATGAGATTTTCTCAGAACTGACTCATACTTTGATCCCGGATCGAATCAGATGGAAGATTGTTGTTATTGTGAACATTTGAAACTTATAAATATCTTACATTCATATTATACTATATATATATATATATATATATATATATATATATATTTACTTTTTAATAAATATTGAAGTATGGTTCTAGTGTATGATATAATTTTTTTTTTACAATTTTCACACACGGCACTATCTGATCCCATACTAAGCTTTCGCTTGTGTTATGGAAACCAGATGGCTGATAAACATACATATATAATTTTAAATAAATACTTATATAGATAATTAACACCCAGACACAGAGCAAACATCTATGTTCATCACACAAATATTTGCCAGTCAGATTAGTAATTAATATATGCATTTGACTGAAGTCTTTGCAGTTAAGTAAGTGATCAACTTTCAATCTTTTATAAGTCATCATCGGGTATCAAACTCAAGACTTCCATTATGATAATGATACTTTACCATCGTATATCTATTCTAATATAATAAAACTGAAGAGTTTGTTTGTATGTTTGTTTGTTTGAACGCGCTAATCTCAAGAACTACTGGTCCGATTTGAAAAATTCTTTCGATCTTGGATAGCCCATATATATCAAGGAAGGCTATATCATATAGGCTATATCATCACGCTAAGACCAACAGAAGCGGAGCCACGCGGGTGGAACCGCGGAGCGCAGCTAGTATGATAATTAATAGAAACATTCTCTAATCATTATTGAGGTTTATTATATAATGTTTTCACCGATTAAATAAATATATTTTTTATTTGTATAATTAGTGAATATTTTAATAATCACATATAACAATTCCATCTGAACTCAGTCCCCACCGGATATGTTGTAACGGTAGTGATTTCTTCGCTGATTGCGTCTATTGTTAGATTCTGTATGATCAAATAAAGTGATCATTAAGCTTCGAAGGAATATTAAGGCATTTAACTGTATTGTATTAAGGTTTTAAAACTTTTGTTAGAAACAGGATAAAACGTGAAAATTATATGAATGTTGAGTTTAATTAATTTATAAAGAATGTTATTATGCTTATCAAGAGACAATTACTACTACTACCTCTACTACTACATTGTATTATAATTTATAAAACATTTGGAAATCACCACAAAAGCATATATCTCTATTTTCCTGTAAATTATTGTGAACACTCATATTCATGATTTTATTACCCTTTATTTTTAAACTAACTACGCATAATATTCGAACAACATAGCTTAACTGTAATACCTAACACTATCTTTATAATAAACATATCTATACAATATTTTACAAAAGATTTACAGTTAAATCTACAATGTAAAGCGGTAGCCAAAGAAAGTGTAAAAAAATACTTTGAATCGAAAAGCAATCGCGGATTTAATCACACCGTCTGATTTATTCGCGTAAGGTGTAATAATTCAAAATTTCCTTCGCACCGTTCTCGGAAAATAACAGCCCGCGACGGTGTAATTGTATCAAATTGTTTGCAATCAGCTTGATTTTGACCACCGTAATCGAATGATTTTTACGTCAAGTAACATTGAGGATTTTGGTAATTTTTGCATTCTATCAGTAATGTTATGAATAACTATTTTTTTTTTTCAATGCGTAAACACGATTCTTGACCTTTCATACAATAATTTCTGTATTAATCTTAGTAAAATTTCATATAAGGATAGCTTATTATAGACTGCTATGTAATGTATAACAAGACAACACAGTCGCTATACATAATCACTAAAAAGTGAAAACAAGTCCATATTATAATATATATATACAAATTTTTGCTTTGCTTTGCAATGTAGAAGCTGGCCTACGCTGAGCTGAATACGCAGCTTTTTTTATAAGTACCATATTTATACAGTCATCAAAATAAATGTTATTATAAGTATCTCAATGTAAATATTTACATACAAGTTTATCTATATAATCTTATATATAAAAATGAATCGCAAATTGTGTTGGTAAGCGCATAACCCGAGAACGGCTGAACCGATTTCGATAATTCATTTTTTATTATATTCCTTGAAGTACGAGGATGGTTCTTATGTAGAGAAAACGTAAACATGTACCACGGGCGAAGCCGGGGCGGACCGCTAGTATATTATAAAAATGAAACCCGTTTCGCGTTGTCACGGCATCACGCGTGAACGGGTGGACCGATTTCGATAATTCTTTTTTTATTATATTCCTTGAAGTACGAGGATGGTTTTTATGTAGAGAAAACGTAAATATGTACCACGGGCGAAGCCGGGGCGGACCGCTAGTTTTTAATACGAATCAAATCTAACCATGTATTAGCCCATATCCCCTTCACGCCCTAACCAAGGCCATTACTAACCCATTAATCCATCTATTTTCGTACATAAGCCCCCATAAATAATCCGTTACAAGACCTACCTCATTATAATTCTACATACGTAATTGCTGAACACAAAGGGAGGCAACTCATTCAATTTATAGCGGCGACACAGCGGGTCGCTCGGTTATTTATTTACTAGGTACCTAATCTAGCAATTCGCTTTTTACATACTTTGTAATGGTGATTTTCAGCGGATGTGTATAAAATACTGTTTTTGTTGAAATTAAATCGCTTGCGGTACTGTTTTAGAAGGCAACATCAATGTAGATAGTAGATACATAATTCATTTAGTTATTTAAAATGAATGAAGCGCACACCTACTCCTATATAAACAACTTAATATAATAACGATTATTAAAATTTGGAAGAAATAAGATATTCTTGCATATTATTTATTTATCGAAAATTAGGTTAATTCATTGTTTTCTTACTTACAACTTATTATTACAACCTATTATTCCCTTTTAATTCAGATTTTAAATCTACAGAGCTATTTTGATAAGGTATATTGTAAATAACGTCGTCATTGTTAATTTATTGCCTATGATTGTGATTATTATCCTATAATAACTGTTCTCATTTTATCAAAACAATTAATAAATAATTTAACAATTGTCATTTAAACTTGACCGCCGGGAATTCATCTTAATCCACACACGGTTCAATAATTCAATAAGAAAACAATATATTTTGATACACCACTATAACATGAGCTAGTACACAACCTTATTGTTATGAGAATAAGGTTTAAATTAATTTGGCAAACGTTTTTGTAGGGTTGTCGCTTATCAGTAATTCCTAACACGGTGGAATTAAAATACAATGGTTGCGACTTGCGAATAGGTGAGTGTGACATCGGTAAAGTTAAAAGCGTTTGGTGAACGATATATCCTTCAGGGTTAGGGTTGTCACACATTCATTGTTAATTTTGTATTTAATTTGTATCAAAGATTGTTATGAGAATATTTTCTTGATACAAAAGGATTTACGTTCGTACGTAGGATTTACGTATAACTTTTAAGGTGTGCGTTGTAAATAGAGACAAGAAAATATGGATGTAAACTAAGGGCAAACTCTACTTCATTTATTTTGTACTATAATTTATTTAATAAATAGATACATAGTTTAATTCCGAATTTATATTAAATTTCAAGAAGTGAACTCTATCTACGATTTAGCTAACGTAGAGCTAATTTAATACTGAAGATCGTTTTACAATCTATTTGATTTGAATTGAATTATAAATTGAATACTTACAAATTATACAAATTACAAATTTACATTTGACTCAATCTCTTAGCTATATTTTCTCAATTCTCTAAATGTGTGCATTTGGAAATAAATGTTATACAACTCTGTAGAAAAAAGCTGTACATAATTTATTTCAACACCAATAAAATATACTCAATTAATTTACTATTTTTAGTTTTAACAATATTCTTATTTCTCTCGTGTACCAGCCCTAGCAACATCGTGGTCATTTGGCACAATTTGTAAGCTGCACGCGACGACGATACGAGCCAAGATCCAATATGTGTGTTTATTTACAGCCGTATTGCGACACTAGCGTATATTTCACTTTATTTAATATTATATTTATTTGTAGGAATTTTGCATATTTTTTCAACTTTATATAAACTTCATTTTTATGTGGTACATAGTATTTTTAATGCTTTTCTAAGAACGAACTTATTCTTAAGTAAGCTTAACATAAAACTTAAAAATTGCTAAGCTGTTTTTGAGTCATGTCAGTGTCTCAACTGATACATAGTTCATAGTTAAAAGTGAAGATAGTTTCCGTAAATTTGTGTTTAGATAAACATGTTATAAAATTGCGTGTGTGCCGAGCACACGTGTCAGAACTCAGAAGTGAAACTTTTTACGAGATCAAAGATACCAAAATCGTCACCTTACTCCATGACGTGACGGTATTGCAATGACGCGATCTTGTAATTTTACTCTCAACTCGCTTATATAGAAGTTTCACTTAAAAAGGATTTAATTCCACAAAATCTTACTTCACCGATTAGATTGTTATACATATGTTAGAGACGTTGCGGCCATGGTATGTCGAAGTATATTTATGTTGTATGCTCTTATTGCAAACCAGCTCACAATCTATTGTTTATTGCCTACATTTACTGACAGCGAAGGTAAACGTATGTTTTATTTCGACAAGACAATGTTATCATATCGTAATAATATGTTTGTGGATTACATGGTGTTGAATTAAATTGATTACGAAATTATAAATGTTCTGAAAAATATGGGTATTCGCTTTTTAATAGGCTGAAGTTATTTTGACGAGAAACTTTTTTAGGCGCGTTGAGAGTTAAATTTCAAGGTCTCGTCATGGCAATATCGTCACGTCTATTGTACGCGACGATTTTTGTATATTTGAATCTTGCCAGAGAAGTTTCATTTCTGATGATTGTGCTCGGTACACACGCACTTTTTGCAAGTTCAAAAGTTCAAGTTTCGGCACATGACCACATATTTTTGATATCTTATGTAATTCTTCCACAATATTATCAAATATTTTCTTGTCCAGGCGTAAAGATAAATAAACACACAAATATACTTCCTTTAATTATATGTATATTAGAGCCCAATTTTAACACGTTACACCACTAAATAGATCGTCAACCGCGTGTTAACAAATTTCGAATTCGACGTGTTTCTGTAACGAAAACAAAAATTAAGTACCAACGACGGCAGATGCAAGTAAATTCCGAATTTACTTCAATTTCATATGTTTGTATGCATCTCTTGTCATATCGACACCTAACATTGGCTCGATCGGAAATTTATAGGCTCCGAGCGTCTTACATTGACGATTCCACTCGCAAATACATGTAAACGCCACAATTTAAATGTATCCAGTTAACGGTAATAAGAACATAACTGCTACAATCCTATCACACAATTTTGACCTCTAAATTTGGTTGTTTAAGGTGATTTTCGGTTGGCCATATTATGATTATGGTAAGATGACGGCATAGCACGCGATATAAATGAATAAATTGTTATGTAAGACAATGTAGATTAATAGGTCAATGTACGATCGGATTTTTATTGAGCCAGTGTAATGGAGGATTCGCATTAGGATCACGTTATTGGTTTAATACTAGTAGTTTCGCGTGAAGGCAACTTTGTACTATGTAGATGTTATGGTCAATTGAGATTACGCACTGTGCGTAGTGATTATTTTAAGACAGGCCTGGGTATCTATTTGGTTGGGCAGACAGTAATATTAGTAAATTTATCGTTTCTTGGTTTTGATTGTTATCTTTTTTTTATTAAAAAAAAATTGGTTGTCTGTAAAGTCGGTTTACTGACGATAGTTGAACGTGACAACGTCCGATTGTGCTTCTTTGTCGCTCGTTCCGCGCTCTCGCTCGCACTTCAAGCCTTACATGGAACGCCTCAGATGAGTCAGAGCGAGGTAACGCCGCATGAGTCATGTTTTTTCGTGCGTGCAGCCGGCTTTATCGAATTATAAGACGTTGTCACGTCAACAAATTGATCTGGTTACCTACTTTGAAAAATTGCTATGAATTCAAGGTAAAGGTAAAAACGTAGGGTGAATTAATTTTCTAATGTGAATATTACTGGAAGAAATATTTTTTGTTATCTCGTTTAACATATTAACCGATCATTATTTATTAAAATTAAGCTGTAATACCTATATTTTCGCTCTATTGATTCCCACAAAATTAGAGATATCGTCAGTGCTAACTTGTAATACATATTACAAGATATCACCACAATATCACTTAGATATCGAACCTCATTTAATATAATATAAGCAGTAAAGGCTAAATGTTATTAATTTTCGAGCTATAATCGGAGTGTTTTACCCTAAGGAGCATAGGTTTTGTAATTATGATGATATTTAC
The DNA here is from genome assembly GCA_907164665.1 of Colias nastes. Lineage (NCBI taxonomy): Eukaryota > Metazoa > Arthropoda > Insecta > Lepidoptera > Pieridae > Colias > Colias nastes. The sequence continues at coordinate 4,932 of CAJQZM010041790.1, read as the reverse complement.
AACGTTTTATACGTTTAATAGGTTATATAGATTAGTATCTGTCTGGTTTTATTATCTAGAAATATATTGGATTAAGATTAAAACAATATAGTGGTCGGTGGTAGAGTTTATCTGTGGTTCTATTTTAAGTTTTTAAACAGACGTTCTTGTTTCTGTAATGTTTTAGAACTGTCTAGGTTTTTATGAAGAAAATTTTATTTTTAGCTTTTGATTTGCGATTAACTTTTTGTGCTATTGTGTAAGTTATAATCTAATAGTGGTGGATTTAACAAATTACAATCCATATTATAATTTACACATGGGATAATAGTTATTACAATTTGTGTAGTACGTTTTAGTAATTATTATCTTATCTCCAATAAATAAATAACACAATTTTGAGGTGTTCAAATGAATTTAAATCAAGAACTAAGCTTATCTCAAAGCAAGTAACGAGTTCTATATAAAAATACCGAAACGCATAATGCTCGATAGAAACGCATATAAGAACTACAAACGACACGCTACGCGTTAATGTAGGGAAAAAACCCACTCGTATTTTACGTTAAATCGATACTGAATCGATTGGAATATCGAATCGATGTATCGAGTGATTGGTAATGACAATTTATGTTTTGAATATTTTAGTGCAGCGGAGTTGAGCACTTAAGGACCACCCGTGAGTAATCCACATTTGTATAATTCAATGAATGAATAGCCTATTTATATGTATTATCATACACGTTTTCAACGGGTTTCCTACGCTTTGGCTTTAGTAGGTTGTGTGTCGAAAGGTCTGAAGTTCGATGCCTGATAAATATTAACAAATAAGGTCTTAGAATGAACTAAATTATACTTGTTCCAAGTCCAAGCATATACTTTAAAACAATAATTATTTACTTATTCCAAATTAAAACACCAAGTTCTTGTTACAACAAACTTTTTATATTTCTGTAATTTTTATCTAGGTAGGTAAATTTTTAATAATCAAACGTTTACTGTATTTTTGCTCTTATAGATGTTAAAGTTTAATAAAAAAATCGTTCTTCAATCCGACAATTTAACTAATGATAGACGATAGTTCAACCCACGCTTTAGCGCCATCGTTAAATCATCAATAGATATAGATATATTATTAGTAATCGATTTTCTAAAACAATTCCGAATAATTAATCGAACCATATTAGTTATAGGCAAATTATCGAACCATAAAAATATAAATTATTGGTTACTTTATTAGTTTTAATTGGGTTAGAATTAATAACTACGCCTACACATTACTATAAAATTCGTATATAGGGCAATGTGACTGATCTCATCTTGATTAATAGAGATAAGAATAATAGATTACATAGAGATAAAGGGTTAAATCTTAAATATATAAGGGAAAGGGCCGTAACAAGATAACAATATCTTCATTTAATCCGCAAAATAAGAATACCTAACAACAATATTTATTTTAAGCTTATTACATTTCTCTATCTTACAACCCATCTAGTTGATTCCGAATATTCTTTCACAACTAGAAAGCTATATATATATTGCACGTAAATAATACAGACTATAATCTTCATTTACTCGATTTAACTCAAATGGAGTCAGGGCGAATAGCTAGTTGTATATCAGCCAAGTTCACACAGAGCGAGCAGCCTCGCGAGCCAATTGCTACGTGAAGCAGCTCGGTCAGTGTAGACGTGGCTTTACCGAGGAAAATGGCACCACAATCATTTTTCTAGCTGTAGCCACGTTCACACAGATCGAGCTGCTATACGCAACGCGAGGCTGCTCGCTCTGTATGGACCTACCTATCACATAGTATTTCAACAAATCCGTCTATGATTTATATTGATCATTTATAATATCTTATTATCCATATCGAATTTGGACGATTATTAGAAAATGTTAATTACGTGGCCTGAATTTTTAATTATGACCTTATGTTTAACCTTTTGATATTAATTAATATTTTCTTTAAATAATGACAGACACATTTGTTAGGATTATAATATGATTTAGATTTGTGAATATTATATTAAAATATGGAGGTGAAACTTTTATTTTTTGTTTGGATATAGGAACATAAATCAACTGTGATTCTTACATAAAAATAACAGATAGGTATTATTATAGTAGCATCTATATTTCAAAAATATAATATTCATATATTTATTTTATTCCGATAGAACCTATATACTTAAATTCTTAATATAAACGGAATGTACCTAAATAAAATTGTACGAAAAAAAAATCGCAAAATCAAACACCATTACGTTTTTAATTCATTTTTCTCATAGTACTTCAAAATCGAAAAGTTTTCTGGAATATGCAAATAATATGGTAAATAGATTCATAAATCCATGCTTACTGACCAGTGGACAATTCTGATATATGTTTCAATAAGAAACGACACTGTATTGAACATATTTTATATTATTGCTATGAACGTAGCAAGGAAATTTATGAGGATTTAAGTATTAAAAATGATGCAGAGCTTTTAAAAAGCTTTGCGTTAATTATTTATTCCTAGTTTTCAAACCTACGACGACGAGCATGCTATTTTCATAAAGTAGTATGTGTGGAAATGCAAAACGGATGAACTGATCAGTATGCGGTTTGTTTCTTGTAAATTAAATGTTTGTTCATCTGCAGTGGAAGAAAAAAAAACAATAAAATTATTATCTTGAATATAACTGCAATCTCAAATCTCTAAAATATGGTTAAGTATAATATTATGTTAAATATAGTCGACTAGCTTTGCGCCCGCGGCTTCGTCCGCGTTTTCAATGAAAAAGTAACAAACACACACATACACATTCTAACAAACTTTTGCAGTTATAATATTAGTAGGAAGTAGGACTATAACTCTCAATATTTTATATTGCGATATTTTTTCACCCGAAAATCGCAACAAGGATCCTAGGACAATATCATAGTAATAAGAGATAATAATACAAAAACTATATTCTTCAAATACGATACACATACCGAGCTGGCATTTTAAGAATACCACACGAAGTAATTCATACATATCATTACATCGAACCAATCATTACCATAATACGAGTATTAATAACAGATCTTAATTGGCGATGCTTAAAACTTGGTAAAAAATTACTCTACACGTAACTAATGTATGGCATTTATCATACAATGTCTACTTTCGATTTTATTCATACTATGCTTCATGGTTATTGGTCAATTGATAGCGAGATTCATTTGTTTGTAATATTTGAAAAATGTGATATTTATTGTGTTTTTGTAAAGGTGTGAGAAGGATATTAGGGGAATAAACAATATCGAGGAACTTTTGAAATACCACCCTTATCACCTAGACTTAGAAAAAGTTTCTTTTCGGGCACAAATAACCAATTTCCTACTGCGTTCTTTCCACAGCGGCACCTTTTCTTATAAAATATATTATTTTATAAAGACTTATCGCATCATAGTATATCAAAACAGGGATCGTTTTTATTGTCGAGTTCGGAATTTCTCATCATTGAAAAACATAAATTTGTTCTAAAATATGCGTCGTCATCATAACTTAAAAATATTTCTGAATTTACTTTTTTCCATAACTAGCTGTACCCCGCGGCTTTACCCGGATTGCTCCGCTCCTGTTAGTCTTAGCGTTCTGATATATATCCTATATCCTTCCTGGATAAATGGGCTATCTAACACCGAAAGAATTTTTCAAATCGGACCAATAGTTCCTGAGATTAGCGCGTTCAAACAAACAAACTCTTCAGCATTATAATATTAGTATAGATTTGCCTACCTTGCTTCACTATCATATTTATTAAAAACCCTCAATTAAACAAAGCCAACTCAAAGAGCCTTCACTTATCTTGTTAAACACCTTCATTATATAAAAAATAGACAAAAAGCTGCGCGCGCATCGGATCGTGTCATGCGATCTGCGCGGTTTCATGCCTCGTCGCGTCTCGCTACTGTATACACGTACGATGAATTTAAATGGCCTTAGGTATATTTTAATTAATAACGTTTACACGGAGTTTGATTTTGTTAAGGATGATGGTTTTGCAAATGTGTTAGGTTTTAGCACGTGTTTAACAATTAGAATAGGAACAGAATAGGTAGGTTGGTTAAGGATAACTTTTTCGGTGTTGTCTCTGAAATGTCAATAGTTTAGTAGGTTTGGTAAGTGAGTACTGAAAGACTATCTCCATCGCCATTTAATACATTAATAATGTCCCGTAAAAGATCTAAAAAAAAGAGTTGCAAAATGCGAAAAATGTTAACTCAAAGCACTAAATGTTGTTTGCCAAATATGGCTTTTAGCAAATTGGCCTTTTTCTTCTAAGATTGTAAAGTAATAAGTTCATTAATTCCATTTTTTTATTAGTAAAATATAAATACAGTAAGTAGTATTATTAAGAATCGAGAATATTTTGTTTCTTCTATTTGTTCACACTATAATCTGAACTTAAATTAACATGCCGAGCGCTTCTCTATAGGTTATTGAAGGAAAGCATAGTTCCATTTATTACTTCATCTAGAGTAAAAGGTCTAACCTCTAGAAATAGGGTCAGAACAAGGTCTATCTGATCTCACATATCACGAACGTCCTCTTTCCTTCATTTTCATTATTCTACAAGACTGTATTGTAATTAAGGCACATAGCTGTCTTGTAAAATGGTTATGTATCTTGATGTTTTTGGTTCGTACCAAATATTTCATTATTAATATCTTTTACTACTAATACTATTCTATCTAGAACAGCTATAAGATTGAATGCTTTAACACTAAGGGTAAGAATTTTGTATATTCCATTGCTTTAAACCTTATGATCTTTCTTTATCTTAATATATATAAATCTCGTGTCACAATGTTTGTCCTCAATGGACTCATAAACCACTTAATCGATTATAATAAAATTCGCACACCATGTGCAGTTCGATCCAACTTGAGAGATAGGATAGTTTTTATAAAAAA
>CAJQZM010041789.1:0-39485 GCA_907164665.1 Colias nastes | reverse complement strand
ACAAACATCCATACATCCATACTTACAAACTTTCGCCTTTATAATAGATAGATGATAGATGATAACTTACTGGTTCCCTTTTCAATTGAATGAAGAATTGTTTCTTCTTGAAGGAAATCTTGACAATTTTACTCCAAGAGAATGTATTCACTCGAATATTATTTTGAAAGACAACTATTCCAATTGACGTCACACCAATCAATATGTCTTTACCATTATAGTCCTGAAATCATAAAAAGACATAATAATATTATATTTTAAAACCCTTGTAAATATACGAAAACTATTGGTTTGTCAATTACTTATTATATAAATACCTCATTTGCACTTCAATTTAACTAATTACTGTAATGTTAGCTTGTTTTATGGATGTAAGTACTTCAAAAAAATTTAATGTAAGAAAATTATATCATTCTATGAACACCTTTTTGCATACTTTTACTCCAATTTCCTTTGTTTAATCGCTCTTATAAATAAGACAAAACAGAAACGTTGTTCTATAAGTTCACATTTACAGAAAACTAGTGTTAAGGTCATACCTTAGCGGGATGTGATTCCACACCATAACAGTCCAACCTCTTGGCGTGTTCTAGAAAGTTCGCCTCAGCGTCCGCCGGCGCTTGGCCCTTGTGCAACTTGTGCAATTCGCGGATACGACGCTCGTCCTCTGAACTCTGTTTGGGCAACAGGCAGAGATCGGAGAGATATGTGTTCGAATGTTCTGCGGTGTTGTAGTCACCTAGTTCCGCTGAAATTTTGATATATTGAAGTTAATATAAGTTGAATGAGAATAAGACTACAGTTTATATACTAAATATGGCTGTCAACTTTTGTAAATTTTTAAAAATTCATCAGGTTATCATTTTAAATGTATCTTATTTTAATTAACAGTTTGTCATGCTAATTTTCACACCAATATTTTTTAATTTTCAAGGAAAAAGAGACACTTAGGTTCAACCTCACAGTTGCAGTGAATATTAAACAAAATAGCTCAAAAAAATTGCCACATAGGAATGCTTCAAACACATTATCCAGTAAAATATGCATATAATTTTATCTTACCTTGTACAGTAAACGAAGCGAGCAATAAAGCTGTGTTCCTAGGCGCTGACATACGACCATCCAAAAGCAATTTCCTTAATTGCAAACAGAGTAGATATCTTGTGAACTCTTCGGAAAGACGGCAAGGTTCCGGCGGATAGAATCGTACAGCCAGCCAGAATTGTGCATTTACACCAACTTGTTTCTTCACTGATTTGCTGCTGTCGAGCCAACGCTGTAGAAAACATTAAAAATAATTTTAGTGAAAATAATATTATGTAGGTTATGGATGACTAATTTAACAAAGGATTCTATTAAAATTGTTTATTTAATGATTGTCTTTGATAACAATTGTATCATTTAAATCACAATAACAATATTCTTTTATCATCAATACAACAAACTCATAGATAAAATGATAATTGAAATAAATCTATGTCAATAAATGTTAAGAATAAAATGTAGGTATGTATATGAATTGCAGATTGTATAAATCATTCAAATTATCCTTATAATTTATCCTTATTTTGTAATTTGATCAAGTACTAAGTTAGCAAATTGTCATCACCAAATTTTGGAAAACAACTATGCAATTATTAAAAAGGAATCTCACAGCTTTACGCACATTTTATAATATAGTATGACTATAATCTTATTGCATTTTCTAGCAAATACTTTCTTATTCTATAGCCAGATTATCACAGTATACTTTTACTCTGCAATTGTTTACACATTTTTAAATACTTCCAATTAATTAACGATTCAGGCATTCTTGCATACATAGAAATGGAGAAAGCATGAAATTGAAATAATAAAATTCAAGTTCCTTAGCAAATGCATGACATGATAGCTAATTTATGCATTGAGACAAAGTTAATTCTGTAAAAAGTGAATTAATAACAAATGCAATAATTCATTGGTGACATTATTGTCTTTTACCTATACATTAGAATTGTATATACAATATCTATTCGGTTATTTTAGTAATTCAATTCAGAAAAATACATGAAGTAGACACTTATTTGTAAGATTACTTTAACTTCAATTCATTAGTATAAAGAATTGTAAAGGGACTCAAATACAAAATAAGTAAAACTCACAAATAGGAAACAAAAAGAAATGGGACTTTATTTTCAACAACAAAGTAAAAGATTCATCTCCTATGATAAAAAAAATATTAGCAATAATTTACCTGACATTTATTCTGATAATCCATAAATGAAACAAGACTACTATATTTAAAACACTTTAACAAAACTGTATTAACTGCACCACTACACATTGAATACTACCTTGATATTGACTTTAGAATTTACTTTACACCAGTTCATGAGTCACTGATAGTACAATATAAAATGTTAATGTATTATGCATGACCCAACCAAAAGATTAAGTGAAATGAGTCATGTGCCATGCCGTTTTTATGCTAATTCTTTTAAACTTCATTCATAATAATTCTTATTGATAATATCAAGGATTTAATAAATTTGTGAATTTTCAGTGAAATTATATTGTAGGTTAAGAAACTGTAAATTCTTTGTGAATGTTTTACTTGCAACTCAGATAAACAAGGTCAGAAACACCTGAGTAACATAATATTATTATTATTTTATTTATCAATGTAATATAAACACACTTAAAGTAAATTATAGAAATTATAAGAAGCAGTGTTATCAAAGAAAAATAAAAACTCAGGTACTATTTAAATAAAAAATAATGTACATTATGTACAGTACAATTACGTTTGTTAAAAATAAACAATTGTTGTAAATTGAGTATAGAAATATTTACCGTTATTTCTGTATTTGTTGCACTTGGCGGAGATCCATTTTCAGTGAACTGCAGACCAAAATAATCCTTCTCAACCAACTCCAGGTGTTGAAAAACTAGCTCAAGTAAAACACTGCCCTTTGCTTTTTTCTAAAAAAAATGAGAAATTGTAGCCTAGTCATTCATTCTGGCTCCACCCAGGTTAGCCCCGAATAAAAATAAATGAGTATAGCTTGTCTCTCAGTAAAAATGTACCTAGCTTTCTGTTGGTGCAAGATTGTTTTAAATTGGATCAGTAGTTTCAAGCCTATTCAATGCAAACAAATAAACAATGAAATTGTTCACCTATATAATATTAGTGTAGGTGTACAGCTGTATAGATACACATCCCCTCTATGATTTTACATACTTAATATGATTTTAATAATAGAAATACATCTCTCATACAATTTAAGGTCAAGTATTTAAGAAACATGTTTAGAAATTAGGAGTTTGAAAGACATATTCAGGTCTTACCTCGATTTGAAACGATTGCTGGGTGTCATCCAAAAACAGTACAGTGACATTGAAAATGTTAAGCTTTCGTTCCCTGGCTAGTTCCGATGCTCGCACGTTGTATGTCCCACTAGAGCTACTGAAGGCACGGCGTGATACACTCTCAATCATTGCATCGATTACTCACTATCGGATTCCTATCAGAGAAGTCAACGCCCCAGGCTAGTTATCATACACGAATCAACTTAATTAGGCATCCCAGTAACCTCTAACCTCGTGAATCATAACTAGCATAACAGTTCGCGGTTTAACAAGGTAAACCTTGTTATAGTATTTCCAGTCATGGACAAGCGTAACGAATCATGTGTAACTACATAACATTTTTGTAAATACGTACAATATTATTTATTATTGTATCGTTCGAATATTACAGACACTGTCAGTCTTATGTGTACTTTAAAAAAGCACTATAAATAAACTCCTCGTTGCTTACATATAATACTTGAAATAATTGAAAAAGATTTACAAAACACACAAAAACACGGTATTATCAATATTTCAACTCAGTTCCGTCGCGCCATATTGAATGCGATTTGAAGTATGACAATTGACATCTGACATATTTGTCAAAATTCCGAGAAATTTTAGTAATGGCAATATCTTTTTCAATTAAGTTATTTGGTGTCATTTGGTGTATTATTAGTTAATTACATCACTATAATAATATCACTATAATTTAGAACGCATTAGGCCTGGGATTAGTAATTAATGTATAAAGGTATCACATATTTATTGCATTGTGTCTTATGATTTCTGGCATCTAGCGGAAATTTAGAAAACTATCTCGGAAATAGTCTATTGTCTATTGTCATCTATTGTTTTTGCCAGAGGCGCCGCCGCGGCCGCCGCCGGTTGGCCGATTATGTTTATTATATTCTTGACAGTGTTGCCAACTTAGTGCTTTCGGCACTAAATCCAGGGCTTTTTTTCATGTGTTAGTAATCAATTTTAGTGCCTAGTGCCAAATCTAGTGCTTTTTAAGAACGTAATGCTTAATAAAATAACGAAATTGAATGGGTTTGTCTTTGCTTAATTTGATGTTATAATATATATGTATATTCGAACGGGCCTAAAATCAATGAATAAATCTTGCGCCAACTACGACATTTCAAAGGAAGTTATACAAATCGTTTCAAGTTCAAGTGGTTGCAAAGCAATTTCAATGAAGAAAGTGAATAAGATTATTTTTTTTAATAAAAATGTTTTTTTTAGTAAAGGATTTTTTTTCTTGTCTAGTGCCTTTTGAAAATTGAGTTGGCAACACTGATCACAGACACTGATTCTTGAATAATCTTGATTCTTTCGTCAGTTTGATTTGAATTTAGAAATTCGCTGGATTTAATAATATTGTGATATTGATTATTTGATTTAATTATTGTGGTACCTGCTTTGAAAAATCAGAAATACCTATATCAAAATAAAAGTTAAGTGTGTTTTTTTCTACTATGATTGTGTGATTATTTTGCTGTACCTTTGAACTAAGTATTTAGGTACCTACTTAATTCTACATGGAAACAATTTATTTAGTTAAGTAAGTGGAACTTGCAAATCGCATGTGGGGTGCTTTTATTGCTTTTGTCAATGTTTTCTTGGTAAGGTGTACAAAGAATTTCAAAAAAACATCAAGATGCGATCTAGAAGCTCATTGAAAGAGGTGTCATTCGACAGACAATTCCGTAGGTAGCTTATTTTCCAGTCACGTCGTTATAAAACAAAACTTATTAACACAGCTGAAGAGATAGGCACGAAAGCCAGAGCGAAGCACATAAAGATGAAGAAGATGATCAGCATAAAGATGCGCTAAATGAAGTTCCTACAAGTAGCTGCTGCTAGTTGCTACTGCCGTACGATGGTCAGTATATGTACCTACTGTTTGGAAATACAATACTTCATAATTCATAATTCAAAATTCTTTATTTGCGATGCTTGCTTCTTGTAATGTCCCACTGTATTTGCGAATTATTGCAAAAGGACAAACTAGAACACTTGAACAAAAAACTAGAAATTTCTAGTTTTTTGTTAACTTGAAAAAATTATTATAAACAAAGTATTAAAATTTTTTAAACTTTTATGGCGCGATCTTGTTAAGTATATTTGTATGAAGGGCTCCACGAAGTGAAATATTTTACCGACAATTATATTTTTTTTTAATGTGCAATAAGGACGGAAGTTCGAAAAAATTTAATTAGTTAACATTTGTCTAATTTGTTGAAAAATTAACTTTAAGTAAAATTTCCAACGGGAGCAAATTCTTTGAAGTGTTCGGAATACACCATAATTTTTTTTAATTTTTAAATTAATATTTGTACCTTAAAAAAAATAATTATAGTGTGACGTGCTCGGTTTTGAAGCCGCGCGCGCTACCTAAAAATGCCGCGCGGAGGCCTATTTTCAGCGTTAAATTAAAATTATAAATAATGGAGATAGAATTCCGGGAGTCGGGAGTTTTTCGTTGGAAATTTCCTCCTCTTTAAGTAGCTTTTTTCAAAATTTCTGAAATGTTAATAATTTTGGAGTTATTAACAATAAATGAAATACCTTTTTTTTTGCAACTTAATTTGTTTATAACTTTTGCAATTTTTTGTGTGCTAATACACATTTCCGATACATTTTTCTAGACGTCAGTCCGAATCAAATGAGCTATCGCACGTATTTTTAAGAGACTTATCTCTATTTTACGCCATTTTCAACTTATCAAGTAGACTATAACGGCACAATTGTTGCGTGGATTCTAGAAAGGTTTAGATTTATAGTGAACAAATGGGTTAAAGCTCAGTGAAAATAATTAATTTTTGTTTGTGCTTAGTTAGTAGGTTGCTAAGATTTAAATTTTCTTAAAAAAAAATTCTAAAATATTTGGTACCTAGATGAAACCAATCTAAAAGACTTACTCTACGTCATGTCTTTTCTTTTATTGAAACGATATTGGTGGTATGTGTAAGGTGGTACAGGAATATAAAAATGAATAAAACAAGAATTCAAACAGTTATCTGCCTTTAATCTGCACTTCTTCATAATCCAGCAGCCATAGTCATTCAATCGGTACCATTACAGGAAGAGAAATTAATACACTATTAGATACTGTTACAGTTTGGTTTGAATATGTGTTACAGATGAAGTTATGTGTAGTAGATTTCCGTAATTTTAAACTATTATTACTATTAAATACTTGCGTATCATGAAAACCAGGGTGCAATGCGATCTTGCCGTGTAATACAATTATAATAAATTTTATTTAATGTAACGGACTAGCAGTTTTATAGTTAATTAATTATTTTGTACTTAGCATTCTATGCTGCTTCTATTACGCTAATGTTTGAGGAGAATCAGATTTTTCCTTATTTATTGATATAAAAGCACTATTGTACATGTATTATTAATATGGTTTGAATCGATTTGATTAAGAGTATCGATTATATAAATTTGATTAAGAGATCGTATCAATAGCGTCAGACAGTAAACATTACATTCTATATTAACTATTAATAAGTAGATTTAATTAAATTGGCTTATTGAGTTAAAGAAAAACCTGATTCCTTATTAATAAGTACAGATTACGTACAGTATCGCATTGCACTTTTGAATAACTGTTTACCGTACTGTTGTTATCTGTGGGTGTAGTGATGTGCATAAGTCGTAAAAAATCCGTCATTTAGTAATTTTGATTATGGCCGAACCTTCCACTTTTAAATACACATTTTTTGCATTTGTAATAATTTTTGAAAATATAAATTTTGATAATATTTTTTCCTTTTGTTCCTAAATATTAATCCAAATAGTTTTATTATCCTTAATATTGTATTTACAATTTTTTCAACAGCCGAAAAATATGTTCAATATTTTTAATAATATTATTTTTTAACGACTCTTGTTAAGTAGTAGGTAACAGTACAAATATTATTGATCACAAGTTGGTTTTCATTGGTCATTAACATACTTTAAATTACATCCTTATAACTACGGTAATACATTTAACAGTAGGTCCTTAGTCCAAATTTTAGTACGAATGAACATTACATGCACATTACAAAAACTCAATAAAAAATGTATGGTTGTGGCTATTTATATCATGTTTTCTATGGCATTGAAAAGGTTCGAGGGGAAAGAAAAGTGTTGAGTTCTGAGGGTAGTCTGCAAAATGCTTGCAGTGTAGATATACAACGGCGAGTTATACTTTGCATACTTTTTGGATATTTCAATACTTAAATCAAATATAATTTTTTAAATTTTTTGAAAATTCTATAATAATATTTCAAAATCTACTTTCCAAATGCGAGGTAATTTTATTAGTTTGTTGGTTACCCAAAAAATATGCAACAGCTAAACATTGAATTTAATTCAGACCTTCTGTTAGGTGTATTTTAAGAAACTTGTACTCAAACAAAACGTAATCATTTAGGCAAAATTCTGAAATAAAGGCATTAAGAAAATTATTATTAAATATCGCAACAAATATCCAACTTGTATAATTACACAAAATCTTACAAAGCTAAAAACTTATCTTATAGGTACATAAAACTAATAATACATTTTAATAAACTAAAATTACGCGAACAATATTTACAATTTACGATAATGCTTTCAATTATTTTATACACATCGTTTTTAATATCTATCTATTAACAAAAAACTAAGATTCGAAAAACTTGTAGGCCACTAAGACTGACGACACATTATCTACTTCCATAATATTGATATTATTTATTTCTAAACTATAAGGTGCATCATTTGCTAAGTAGAACAAAACAACTCAGAGTATTTCAATAAATTAATATATCTAGTACTATTTTTAACGCTGAGATTTCCATGTATTGTACTTATTTACAAAATGCAATATTTAATTATATAATAATAAAAAGAAATCACAAAAAATTAAACGTAATTTGTAAGACATGCTTCTATAAATCATGGAGGTTTACAAAAATCTTGTTTTTTAAAACAGCTATTCGGAACAGAGTATTGTTATAAAAGCCACAGGCTCAATTTTGTACTAAACACCTATGTTATTCTACGAACCATTTATACCATTGTAAAAGTAGCTACATCAAGACGAGTATATCAGTCAAAATGTTTTATTTTACATAAATATTTATTAAAACTTATTACTCCTCTAAACTTGGCTGGAATCATATCAAGATTCGAGTTAAGGCCAGATTAGATTACATTAAAAACAAATAATAGACGAAATTATTGTTACATTTTAAAATCAAACAATAAATAACATTACTTGCTTGATCAAACAAAATACTTTTTTAAATTTATCGATATTGATATTTAATGCATCCCTAATTTCATTCGATAAGCCTTCAAAGTGGTGAAAGTTAGTGTTGTCATGTCAGAACAAACATCGACAAAATACATGGCTAGGAATAAACATAACAGAGAACTTTTAAACCATGCCTTTCGACATCATCCGCACGGTATTTTTTAAGGCTTGACGTTTGTTGCAGAACCATATTCTGATAACTTCACGCTCGTATCCTAGTTGGTGTGCAAGACCAGTGATTTCGGTACCTGAAAGAAAATATGAACCATTATTTATAATCCAAAGATCATCCTTGTTGGTAGGTAGATGATTGCAATAACTATGTTTTCATAAACAGATTTTTTCCGTGACTGATTTCAGTAAAAAATAGCATTCAGCATTCATAAAGACTAGAAGAAAAATCTGGGGATGACATTGAAAATGGTGTGGTCACCAATATGTCATGGTGTTGATCGTTCGGCCTAAACATTCAATTGAATGTAGTCATACAATGAACGCGCTAGTCATTCAATCAAATAGCAGATTCAAGCAGATGAAGGCGACATAATCAATGTAACAACTAACAACGAATATCCAAAAAAGAATTCCAATAACAAAATTATAAGTGTGACAAAGAAAGTTTGGCGACTTTTGCGGACGATAAGTAATGTGAACTTCGTAGCCACAAGTCCTGCAAACAAATTATTTATTAAAATCATTGTTGAAAACTTACCAGACGGATGGGTGTTTCTTTCGAAATGTGCGTTGAGTAGCTCTAACGCTTGTGGAGTGAAGGATGTTCGCCGTTTTCTCTTCTTACTCGGCTCCATTCCGATGAAGTCCGTCAAATGGTTCTGACCAGACGCATACCTGGAAAAAGGAGACGCTTTTTATTATTTTGTGTACGCCAAATAAAGTGTCTTATGTCTAGAATAAGCTTAGAGCTATAATAATATACACGTGAAGATGATGAGGGTTAATGAATAATGAATGATGGATGAACGTATTGTAAAATATGGTAGGTCTATTTGAGCATAATTGAAACGTATTTTATTTATCGCGCAGAATATTCATGGATTATAAATATTTTCTTCAATCATGTAGCAGCAAAGTACGTAAATGCATTTTTAATGAAGAGAGTAATTTTTTGAGCGGATTTACGGTGCACTTCTGGAAATTTAATTGATCTTAATGAGAATTAAGTTATAGTTGAGAAGTTCTCGCCGGCAAAAGATAGCCTATTCTATGCCTATCACATTACGTCTAAACACCGTTACGCGACGAATATAACAAAAACAATTTATAAAGATATCCGTTAGGTGGCTTCCGTAAACAACACGGTATATACTAAATGTTAAGGTGTCTCAAGTTCGTATTGAAAACCAAAATACCAGTCAATGTAAATAATGAACCTTGTTCTGGTTTCATAATGCCAATGCCATTTGAATCCCCTTACATAAATGAATCGGATATTGATGCATCTTATATGATAAACGAAAACATAAGTGTGATAATCCTAAACATCATTTTTTATGCCGCACATCATTGTTTGTCCTTAGAATATTTTATGCTAAGTCCAACTTCTAAAATGTTCGAAGGAAAATATGTATAGAAGAATCTCGTGTAATTTTCTTCGGATGCTCTTAATTTATGGACAATTATGCATATCATATTCCTTTGTATTGTCTCATGCTAAGATTAGATCCATCAAGTAATTCAAATTCAAACTGTTAATTACGTAAACGATCAAAATCTGCTGAGAGCAGGTACTGTACCGAAGAGGAAGGGTAAAAACAAAAATAAGCGATTTCGCACTCGACTGATGACTATTTGAAGAATTTGTTAAATGGATGATTTGTTAGTTACCTTAATGAAGACGAGACTGAATCTATATCTGAATTAATTCAAGTACAATCGTTGCAGAGACGCTCGTTAAAAATTACCACCAAGAGGGACAACCGATTGCAAATTCAACGCACCATTTGCAATGTTAAACCATTCCCGTTGCATTCAGATAATGCATTTTAATGATGCGAAATGTATAATCGATAGATACAAGAGGTCTTTATAAGATTTTAAGTGGTCGACGAGGAATAAACGACACCTGGTACGCTTATGAAATTTTCAAGATTTTAACGGTACGTGTTTTGTATACCTACCTACGCCATTTGAATCGATTTTCCGATTGACGCGCGTTTCTATAGTTGTATTTATATGAATGATGAGATGAGATACAGGCAATTTATTGTTAGTCATTTATAAACTAAATATAAGTAAGTCTTAACCACACGCACACCTTTCGACATTACCGTTAATTAAATATTTCATAAAATTATAAAAGATCAGCGAATTCCATGAAATATCAAATTAGCAGTCAGTGTTAGCTAAAATATAAAGCATGTACTTATATTAATAAAAAATAAAATAAAAAGCGTAACGATAAAAGCGCAGTTAGTCCAGATTTGAGAAATGTTTTTCATCGCTAAGCGTTATGGCCAAATGTGACACGAACACGATTTCACAATACAATATTCACTCAAACAATCATATTTACCTCTCCTCGGCTTCCTTCATCCAACGTTCAAGCACCGGTTTGATTTTCTGCGCACTTTTTGGTGTTATATCCAATTTCTCAAATCTGTATCGAACATAAATTATAATGTTAGACTTTAACGTACCGATTAAAAAGCATAGCGCGACGTACCTTCATCCCGAGATAATTTTATTCATTTCCAAATTAACAGCGTAATTGCAGGACATTGACATAGCGTTAACGATTGGATACAGAAAAAAACAATAGGCAATTTAGGCCGGGGTAATCAGTTTGATTAATACCGAACGCAGTAACAATAAAACGAATTCAATTAGAAACGAAAGGTAACGTATGCCAATGCCCTGGCTTTGAATTGCGCGAAATGAATATTAATAAAAACAAAAAAAACGTAATGAAATAATACATCATGCTATAATAGATGGAAAGTTGAAATTACACGTCGTGTTACAAATAACTAATCAGATAAAATTCTCATAACAATTATTCATAATGTCGAACCGGCACATTTGGTAGCCGACATTAATGCGTTGCGTTTGTCTTAACATCAAAATGTAACGTTCTTCTGATGTATGGCGCCTTCTTACTATAATTACTCGTATGTAAATACGGTATACGTGTGAAAAGGAAAAGAAAGGAACTCCAAAACCGGTAATTAGACATAATTGTATGCGGCTTACATTCACGTGGTATGCACGGATCGCCGATCGAGATAAGATTACATTAAACAGCGTTGAAACATTTTGATTTAAAGACAATTTATGTATGGCCGTCGAGAGTGAGTCGAAGCGTGTGCTTAATGCATGTAACAGGCTGTATCTCAGAAGCTATCGCCATTCTTTGAACATCTCGCTGATTGCTCTCTAAAGTCTTCGAGACTGAGTTGTTGAATTGACTTATTGAAACTAGATTTATGGCGATAACTTAGAGATGGTGTAAGTGGGGTAAAAAAAAACAAAACACATACATGTTTTGTTGTTGTGAAGACAGTTGAGCTGCTAGCATCTGCGAAGCCAGGGCACTGGGGACGGTAATAAATTATGTTAGATAGTTCATCAATTGATCTTCAAATGTGATTGATACAAAATTGTAGAGACGCACGCTTGAATCCGAATAACTAAAAATACTTGAAAATAAAAAAGAGCGTGTGTGCCGGGCACACGAGTACGAAGTGAAACTTCCTTGGCAAGATTCAAAGATACCAAAATCGTCGCCTTACTTCATGACGTGACGGTATTGCCATGACGAAACCTTAAAATTTTACTCTCAGTGCGCATTAAGAAGTTTCACTTCAAAAATAAACACTTCTATGTAACATGTCTTTTTTGCTGCTTTATATTTGTATCCTGTACGCAACGTGCCCTTCATTAACAGCAGAACTTAAACATAAAACGTCTCAACTTACTTTTCTTTTAGAGTTATTTTTTTGGACGCACGATAAAGCAGATCAATGAAGATGCGTTGACGCAGTTAGGCTAATGTAAAATGATAATTGTAACCTTCCAGTCGTATGGTTAATTCATTGTTTGTCATAGTAAGTGGCAATGATCATGACCGCTCAATGGCCACAAATATATTGAAAAATATACAATTTATACGGGTAAAATATCCAAATATATTTATTCGAGACGATTGTCCTTTTTGTTGTTTACGAAGTTTAATAGGGTTTTTAAGAAGCTTAAAAGTTTGTATTACAACTACATTTATGTGTAGTTTCAGCACATTTTCTGAATTTTATAAATCTATTTCACGAACTTAAATACTTTATCTATTACTAGCTGCTCCGCGCGGTTTCACCCCCGTGGCTCCACTCCTGTTGGTCGTAGCGTGATGATATATAGCCTATAACCTTCCTCGATAAATGGGCTATCTAACACCGAAAGAATTTTTCAAATCGGACCAGTAGTTCCCGAGATTAGCGCGTTCAAACAAACAAACAAACAAACAAACTCTTCAGCTTTATAATATTAGTATAGATAAGCAATGTTGTATTGTGTTTTAGAAAGCAAGTTTCTAGAGAAATTCAAGCAATAAGCGACGAACGAAATAGTCCGACTTGATATTCCATTTGCACAATTAAAGCTAAGAAATTGAGGTCTATTCAAGTATAATTAATTTCAATTATAATGCAAATTAATTGAGTCCAGCATAATCAAAGGAGTAACTACTGTAGCCACGTCACAATACAAGTTGAGGGGAGACGAAAGAAAAATTAATGGAAAATGAAATCACGACGGGACAAAGACAGGGGAATTCTACTCTTTTAATTACACGAAAAAAGTAATTACGGCCAAGATAATTAATTAACTCGAACAGAAGTAACGATTAATGATTTTATTATACGAAAGAGGTCGATTCCGAATTGAAATGCTCCTTGGACGAGGCTGGTTCACGGCCGTGGAAAACATTTGATATTAATTGATTTACTTTTAATTAAATATTATTATTGTTTATCAGAATTACTTAAATTTAAAATTTTCAGCATATTTGTTTTTATAACTTTCGATCAAGCTTTTGTCTCCGAATATGTAGAATTGTAGAGCCTGGACCTATACGTACATCAACATGTACGATAAAATATTTTCTGTCTTGAATTAAGAATGTTCTTTTAAATTAACAATCCATAATCTACATACTTACACATCATTTAGAAGTTGATTGTAGCTTAGATAGGCGCAGTGTAGATTGGCAGATAAGTTATGCCAATCTTTGAAAACAACACAAATATAAACACGCCTTTTATTACGAACAATAAAGAAAAAAACAATTTTTGTTACGCGTGTCTCTAGTCCCTAAAATGGCGTCCGAGACACCGAAACGGAACGGAAGCCGTCCGAATGGTAATTAATTAAACGAACTGGAAGCAATGAAAGGAGTCACGCTGTTTTACAAATCACTTCAATTAGCGATATTAAAAAGTGTGATAACTGTACTCGGACTGCGTGACGGCGCAACTAAAAAACTCTTTTGTTAGCCCTGTGGGGCTGTCAAGAGGCTTTTTTTACTCTTTTTGACAACTGTGTCCGTGTTAGCTCTGCCCTTGCTAGATTGAAACAAAAACGCTATTATTTTTCAAGCGTGCGACTCTATTAGTTACTTAATTGAAAGTTTAACATTCTTCACAGCTGAAATGTTGGAAATGATATATTTGTTTAGGATTCATGACAGTTTTATAAGATATTCTTACCTGCAAATTGCGCTTTGACTGTAAGCTGGCCCTTCGGTGACGGAGAGCGCCTGCCCCACTTGCGTTTGGGTTAGTCCTAAGCCGAGTCGTCGCAATTTGAAAGCTTTTGCGAATTCCTTTATGTCTTCTAGGTTGATGCCGTCGACCACGTTCCCTGATGACTGACTGATCGTTGGTTGATCTGATTGGAAAATAAGAAAATATTTAACTTCCATACTTACATGACTAATTAACAATTTTAGTTTTAGAACTTTAATGAACATAAATATCACCTTACAAATATATTAAATAGCGTCATCAGTTTGTTACTTATTACATTTGACTTTTTTTTTCAGTGACGGTGGATCTTACTAATAATATAAAACACAGCTTGAACCGATTACCCGAGCTGGAACAATGAAAAATCCTTCCTCATCGTGGCTAATGATAGGGATGTACGCAAAACTTAGTAGTGAAATTATAGTCAGCTTTAGTGGGCAATTTATGTAATTAGTAGATGCTCGCACTTCCTAATTATGCGGAATGCCATTAGCGGTACAGACGTGCGTCTAGCACCCCTTGCTTAGCTTGCCTATGACAAATTACTTACACCGACCTACTGATCATTGTGGATTATTGATTTAATATTTAATTCGTTGCCTGGTGGGCTACAGTCTTCTTTATATTATAGGGCTGGATACTGGTAAAAGTGCGAAAGTTTGTGAAGATGAATGTTTCTTTCACACGCAAAAACTGCTGATCAAGTAACTGAAATTCGGTACATGGAGAGATTTATTGATTTGCATTTTTTTATCTGTCTACCACGTGGATGGAAAGCATGAGCTGTATAAGACTATAAAATCTTGGTAAATATTTGTTAAAAACAAATACGTTTTGCATTACACAGGCATGTATTTCTCAGCAAATACCTCGTTTCAAAATGCATTTTACATAATTTGAAAAGCTCTTAAGGCTGCCTTTTCTTTCACGAGCGGTGCAGTTTAATCCATCACAGATGGCTAATGTGACCTACTAACGAATGAAAGTACGGCCAATGCTAAAAATTAGCTCATTTTGAGAGCGAGAATTGTTTTTGGATTTATTCTTTTGCCCTAAAAGCAAAAGCAAATTCCGAATCACTATCATTGCTACCTACTGCTACCATATATTGATAGATAGAGCTTATCTAGACACGCGGCAGCGTGTCAAGCCGAGTTCAAGCGAAGAGAACTGGCGAGCAGCAGCCGTGTGTATATTTACACGAACCATTTCGAGCCACTTTTCACCCCCTTATAACTCGAAAACTATTTAAGTTAAATAAACCAAATTTGGTACATATCAAGAGGACCTCAAGGTAAACAAGAAACTTAAATTTCATAAATACAGATTAAACAGTTCCGTAGATATTAATATCCAAAAATCGCAATTTGTAAGACTGACTGACTTATAGATATATACAAAACCTAACCCACTTCCAGATGACCTAGAAAGTTCAAATTTTTTTTACATACCTACTGTTTATATTTTGTGAGGTTCTAAAAACTAGCCTCATCAAATTATGGGGTTCAATAGGTCATTAGTTGTTTGCTTTGTGAAAATAATTATATTATTCAAATTAAAAAAGTTATATTTTGGAATAAACATTGTTCTCTAAGGGAAAATAAAACAATTGAGTTTTCAGTCAACCTAAGAACTTAATACATCTTTGTAAATAAATTTCTGGACTGTCTGCAGAACTTGGCACACATTTAGATCTCATTTCTTTTTTTGGCAAATTAAGTCAACGATTGAACTCGGCTCCAATTTTTACATTTATGTTTTTGGTGGGATATTATATTTCTGTATGTAGTAAGAAGTTCGTATTAGACAAGGTAGGGTTAGCAAATTGGCAATCGTTTCACTATTTACCGGTGCAAGCTCTTCGAATGTAGACGATTGCCTAAGTTCGTTATACCGACGAATTGTTACGTGTAGGGAGAGTAATTATATTAGAGGTATAGGGGATTCGTAAAAAACTTTCTAATTTTCTAATTACAATCCTTGGTATAGGTACAGGCAATACCAAGAATTTTAGTGCAAATATAAAATAATAGTATAGCCCTGGGTAAATATTAAAATGTACTCGGTTCATTAATTCCTTTATTCATAATATTTATATTAAACTTGTATAAAATGAACTTACAGTAGGTACAGAAAATTTATTGTGTTGAATTGTTAACATTCTTCATTCAATTTGTGTTATTTAACGGATATTTATTTCATGGTACTTAATAATTGACTACGATCTTATCTCGCTTGTTTTACAGCGCATGCAATGAAATGAGAGCTTTTTCAATAATACACATCGATTAGTTAATCACCCATATAATTCAGTTAAAGTAACTACCACCAATTACTATCGCGTGATGAGGCTCGCCCATTAATTAAATAACAAAGATAAGTCAATTGGCCGAAGTATTAGACGAATTCGTATGCTCCAAGATACCGCACTCTTAATTGTTTAATACATGTTATAAATTAATTAGATACAATTATGGTTCGCGTGTATGCGTATATTGACCCGTGTTACGTGTACGGGAACAATTAAAAAAAGTAATGCCAATTAAGTATTTTGGCGATTAGACGTTACTTTCCATGGAATTGGTATATCTCTAATTACAGTTGTTTCGATCGATTTCTGTAAATTCGATGGAATTTATTAGTTAAACGATATTAAGCTGGTGTGTATCTATAGTGTTTTGTTTCCTGAATGGTCTCTTTGTAAAATATTGTATTAACTGCTAAATGTCAATGAGAAATATCGAAAAACAACACGCATGCTATAAAAGTGGTGGTGGAATGTTAATAAATGTACAAACAAACACTGTTATCGACAATCGTTTCGTATATAACGCTTGTACAAATTAATTATTCTTTAATTTCATTACTTAGTAGATAATTTATTTTATTTTAAAACTATGAAGTGATACGTAGATAAATACCTAATAATTAAAATTTAAAACGAATGAAATATCTTCACGATTCCGAAGCGTTAATTAGAGAATCTGAAATGTTATTACAGTTCAATATCAATTCAGACAGAAATAAAATATTAACATTTCGACAAAGAATGCATTCGCTTGAAAACATTTCATCGAAAAAGCAATGCTGAGTTAATTCATTTATTTGGACTTGTATGTTATGAATTCTGCTTACACGAAGTACATTTTAGTAATAGTTTCCTCTTCAAAATGATCCTCTAATATCAGATTTGCGTTTCGTCTATTAATGTCGACTTCACATGCCAACACTATTATGATTAGACGAAAAATCGACTTGATAATCGATTCCGCCCGTTATTTCACATTCAACGCTTGATTATTCATATAATTATGTACGAGTGATTAGGTGAATCATAGCAGGCAACATTTTATACGAACTTTTGGAATTAACTAAGGAATATTGGATTTTGTAAACGTTAATCGAATTAACCGAATCGACTTTTTACGATTCCTGAGCGGATATCAATTACAATCGATTACAATTTACCCGAGTTTTAATCGTAATCTAAATGAGACTTGTAAAATTAAAGGAGTGTTCGAAAGTTTGACCTTTTCAGTAATATCGTCGAGGAGTTTTCGTTTGGACGTCTGTAATTAAAAACCCATTTCATAATAGAAGCTCAAATATTAAGTGTCGAATGAAAATTGTGTAAATAAAGTCTTATTAATTTTAAACAAGACACTTCGTCTACGCATTTTAAATTATTTTGTTATTTCGATCGCGGTAGTACTTAAGGAATATTTCATATTTGCCAAAAAATGTTTTGAAAACAAGGTAATAAATCTCTGAAAACTGATATACCGAAAGCTGTGCTGAAGGGTATTTTTTTATAGTGACAAAGCATTCGAGTGGTAATTAGATAGTTGAATTTTTATTTGTCATTAACATTTATTTGTCCGAACATGTTAAATGCTTCCTTTGTATATAAATAAATCGGTACTTTGTTAAGCTCATTACGGAAATAATAACAAATGTAATAAAAACAACAATAATGAGTATAATTTCGATGTTTTCTCAGTTATAATTACAAAGCAAAATGTCAGTTGCTAAGTGGCTTGGCGGGCCAACTCTTTGTTGTGGTTTAAGAGCTACTGAAAATTTAGTAACATTTAACAATCAAATAAATAATCAGTAAATTAATAACTAGTTATTGAAATGCGATATTAATGAAAATGGAGAGGATGTACGGCTAGCCCGTACACTTTTTATAAATATAAATCAAGTGATAAACTTTGTTATTAAAAATATATTCTTCTTTCCTTCTGTTTATTTTTTAGTCACGAATGTATAGTTTTACTTAAGTAGCCTTAATGTTTATACCTACTCCTATAGCTATTATAGACATCAGAAATAATAAACATATAGATAAAGAAAAATAAATAAGTGTTGTGTACGCTTTCATTTTAATTGGAAGATAATACAAGTAATACCCCTATTTTACGTATATTTTATTTGTTTGATATTTAAAGAAGCTAGCAGGAACCACAGGTGCATGTACACTGTTTAAATAAACAAAGCGAAATGCAAAACAAGAGTCGTAAATTATTCGCGAGCTCCTACACTATATCTTATCGATTAGTTATCGGCAACCTTAATTATTTATAATGGGTTTTAATTATTTAATTAATTAATTAAGTTCGTCGCGAGAATGCGGTTCTCTTGGCGGCGTCTTTGATGCCTAAACACACTTATTCCGTTCGCTTTTGTATATTTAGGCGAATTAACCATGTTTAATTGTCATTTTGTCCTTCACTTGTTCTGTTTATTGCTTTGATCAATTATTTTATATGGAAACGGATTCATTAACGAGGTTTGAAGAGTAAATGAGGCTTAACATTTTAATAAGCTACTCAATATGAGGTGTTACAATTGTTTTATGAATTTTATGAAGCGAGTTCTTTTATAGCTGTAACAGGAAACGTCAGTATTTTATTAATGATTATTAATTATTATGTGTTAATTGAATTCTGTTTTATTTATACTTATGTTTTCTTAATGCGCGCAAACGTACATTTGTACAAATTATTTATACTTTGAAAAATTGGGAAAATATTTATTTTGAGTGGAATATATTACGTGTAAGTAATAAATTTTTAAAATGGTCCTGAATTTTTACCTAATAGAATTAAAAAATCATTCTATTTGAATTCAATTATTAGATAAACAAAAAATCGTTTAATACTACGTAGACTCTAAATGGCATTTAACTGGTCTCAATAAAGCTAATTGAGCTAAAAACGGAGCGATCTAAACGTATCCTATCGATTTAATATAGATAAATTAGAGCTGGTAAACAGGAGAGGAACTGAGTAATTTAGTAATTGTATCCACTGACAACGAATTAAATAGTAATCAATAGAAATGGGGCCTCGGGCGCGGACTCATTTAGTTTTAGGAGCTGCGATACGATTGGGGCGCGATATATCGTAACGACAGTAATTATCATATTGTAATTTAAAGAACAATGGAAGTAAAAATGTTATAATGTAATATAATAAGTTAGATATTTAAATTACTTTTACAATTTTATATTTGTACCCGTTAGTAACCTAGTAAACTCGTAAAAATAGTGAAGCATGTTGCGCACACGATTGAATAGCGGAGGGCTATTAATTTGCTTTAGGATATTAAGTAAAACTGAAAATTATATTAAATATTCCTTTCCCGAATAGAAAAGCTCAAAATATCGTGACATCTAAATGCACATCGGAGAAGCTATTGTTTTAAAACGAACACCCATCGATAAAATTTGTGTAGGGTTTTCTGCCTAATTACTTGGGCGAAACTTTAAACAGTTTTTGTACGTTTCCCAATATCATGATGATTGATGGCAAAATTCATATAGGTAGGTATTCATGTAGGTACATATTATATAGTATGTGTTGTAATTTAAAATAAAAAAAACCGTCAATAATTAGTAAAGCAGTAATAATAAGGCTGGTAAGCTTTTATAATCACTTATCTTGTAGTTTATTTTGTAAATATTTTTTCACTACCTATTATAAATTAAAAACAATATCCACATGCTGTTATTTAAAATTTGTGAAGTAACTCGTCAAACTCTAAACTTTTTTCCGCAACACCCATCCAACGATACCTACTTCACATTTCTCCGTACCGCGAAAATTTTTAACCCCGCTCCATTGTGAGGGGAACTTCCCCTAAATCTAATGTTAATTCACAATCAAGCAGTCTCATGAAAATGGTTAAAATTTAAAAAACTGGTTTGATAGAAAAAAAAAATAAAATTCGATATTTAAAACTGACGTTCAAAAACATTAACAACGAGCGTAGAATAAAATTAAAATAAAACAGTTTAAAATTAGAACTCTAATGTCGTATGAATTAAACAGAATAAAGGGTTTAATATTTTATTCAGTAATAACTTATTAAAATGTCAAAGAGGTCACAGAACTACAGAAATACTATTTCTAGCACGCATCATTTCAGTTCGACTTACATCAACGGTAATTACATTTGCCGAGAACGCTTTAATGTTCAGAAATAGTCTAGAATCGATGGACTCATTATGGAACAATTAACCGACTGGGTCGCACCTCTATAGCTTTTGATATAGCGTTTTTAGTTTTTGTTCACTGATGAATAATAATTACTCGAATACAAGTTACCAAGAATACATTATTTCTTGCAATCCTATTTCAGGTATAGGGTTAAAGCTATTAAAATTAGGTTAACACTAAATCCTCCAAACAATGAAAGTTCATAATGCTTTTAAACTCCGCTCCATAAAATTACTATACATGCAGCCTAAAGAGATGTCTGCAAAGTCCGAAACGCCATTTACGAGTGAACTAACTAGATTTTACTTATCTATAAAAGTTCTAAGCATGGATCCATTAGCTGCGGCACGACTAACATTGTCTTCTAATACCATAAAGAGTTGGACTGATGCATTGTGAGCTGAGAGTTCGCGTTTGTATGGATTGCTGATCGTAGTTGTCGATTAAGACCACGAGAATGTGTTTTAACTTTGTATTATAGATTATAATAATTCTTAGAAGAAGCATTATTTATACGCTCGGTTATTGATTATTTATGGCAAACTACTAAAAGATTGCATTTAAATTTTGCCACACAAGAATTTTAATAAGTTGATGACAATATTTTGGATTATAACTTCAAGTTTCATTGTTACTTCAGCTAGTCGAACTTCGATGTGTAAATTCTAATAGATAGTATAAAATTACGAATTTGATGCCAAATGTTATTTCGTTTTCCAAAGTTATAACCATTTCCTTGTTTCCCAGTTTAGGTGGGTGACATCAGGCAGCAAGTGCTTTTATTTCTTAGACACTGACATGTATTCAGCTACTTACTTGGCGAATCAGCGAGCAGATCGTTCTCTTCATGCGAGGGTGACTTCACGGAGCCTGGAGACAGTTTGACCGGCGCGTGGGGTGACGCGTTAGGCCCGGAGCCGACGCTGCCCGTGCTGCTGCCAGGCCCGGCGTTCGCGTGCGATGTCGTGATTGTTATCTCGCCGTTTGATGCTGTAAGCCTGGGGGATGATGGTTGAATTAGTATTGGATGTTCAATGGGATAAAGTTAACATATACTTATCTAATACTATCAGTTTAGGTGGAAAATAGACAAGTACTGGACGTTCAATGGGATATAGTTATCATATTATATTGTAAGTTTAGGTGAAAAATACACGGATGGATAGTATCATCAGTTAATTATATCATAATCATTCGTGAAGTTTTTGAACAAAATATATCTTGCAGTTAAAAGCAAACAAACATTACAAATCATTTCACATCTTTACGCCATTCATCTCACTAACATCATCTAAATATATAAGTTTAGCCCATGAAAACGCTCTCCCAAAGTACAGACAACAAAAAAAGGGTACGCAACACTTATAAGCGTACTACACGTAAAAATATACATTGAAACGTGACAATAGAGACGCAAGTGGATTCGCGGCACAAAACGTAGCTCGTTTCATTAAGTGTGCCATAGCATTAGCGGTAATTGCAGGCTAATTAGTGCTTCATCCGCTGCACACACGCTTTTTATAAATACAATTTAATGTTGTGGAGACAAAATATTGGTGAAGGGTTTTTGTTCGTACGCGTGACAGTGGCTTAAATGATAAATGCAGTTTATTTAATGAGGTTGTGCGATGTTTAATATTGATTATATGACAAGTTATATTCAAAGCGAAGTTTTATCAAATTGTAAACTAATATTTGATACTAAATAGTAGGGATGCGCCGAATACCGAATACATATTCGGTATTCGGCATATTCGGCATCTTTTTCACTATTCGTATTCGGCCGAATTATTCGGTTTAGGTGCCGAATATATTCGGTATGAGTATTTCTACTTTCTTGGCTATAGAACTAAATAAATAACTTCATATTATGAATGATTTATGTCATACTATACTCAAGTCAAAGAAATCCTATGAAGAATGTGTTGAACCTAAGGTATATAAAATAAAACAATCATAACATTTCAAATCAACGTTTATTTTGTAAATTTATATCAACATAATTTAATCATGTTTATAGCACTTAGTTTTTAATATTTATTATACTTTAAATCCTGAAGTCTGAAGACAATGCTTTTAGTCCCAATAGAATATGACATTATTTTTTTAAACTATAGTCAACATTCACTGGCACTGCGCCCTACTCCACCACGAGAAATAACACAATCACACAAATTACACTTAACTTTTGTTTTGTCATCTTGCATTTCATCAAAAAAGTCCCAAGCTCGCGATCTTTTACGTCTGCTCATATTGCAAACACTAACTTAAAGTAAAAATATAAAAATTTTAAACAATATAAAAATTTTAATTTTTTTTTTGTTTTAATTGTAACGTATTCGTGCGATGTTTCAACTTTCAACACAACTGAGACGGCACGGAGTGCGCGGGCGATATATGCGGGTCGCGGGCGGTGAGGTAAGGCTCGTTCGCCACCGAGCCAGCAGCTACTTGCGACCCGTTAGAACTAGGGAATGCAATCCCGACTCGAGATTGCAAATTCGGGATCCCGCGGGATTAGAAATATCAATCCCGCAGGATCCCGGAATTTTCGGGATCCCGTCTAATTTAAAAAAAAAGTTGAATTCAGATGACTGAAACAGCTAATAACTGCTTGTTTGTGATAGTGAGGTTAACTAAAATAACATATTACTCGAAAGAAAATAAAAACCTTTATTCTTTAATCTTACCAACTAAATAATAATCAGGTTGTAAGGAAATTAACGTAGGTAAATTAGGTAATCAAAACAATAAGCTTATTTCAAGGGAATTAGGAAAAAGAGTGATTTTGAAAAAGACTCCTTAAAAAACAAAGGGTATTAATAGTTTCATCTGCTAAACGGCATCTAATGTCCGTTGCAATGTACCCCGCTGCTGAGAATGCCCTCTCCGACTCAACGCTGGTTGGCAACAGCGTGGCGAAGCAATAGGCATGACGAAAGATTTTGAAATCTTCTTCTATAATGTGCGTATACGTTTACTATACAAGAAAAACCCTTTATTTCGGTAATATATTTAAATTTAACGAAGATAAAAGCCATTTTTCAAAAAATATTTACTAACTGTGCTAAAACAGCTCGCAGGTGTCATGGCGTAGGCGTGACGTCACTCCATAGTAAATACGTCATTATTTGTACGCTTATCGAAGAAAATGAACAAATTATTTAATTAATATGTGTTATAGAAACGAATTTCAAAGTTTATAAGTGGTGTGCAGTATTGCAGTGTGAATCCACATAAAAATAATGCCCAAAAAAGTATTAACGTAATTGTTCCAACCGATAAAATAATAAGAAATCATTGTTTAAAGCTCGCGTGGAACCACGTATTCGCGAATTTGCAATTATATTTCTGTTCTGAGTCGATACAGCATACGTGAAATAATAAAAAAATAAATAAAAATGTGTATTATCAACATATTCCTATCAACGAAACACACCTGACGTGTAGTTGTTTACATAGGCGTGACGTCACGCGTGTTTCAGTCAATATGGCCGACTGCAGAATTTCAATGTTTTATTTTATTGATAATCTCATTAATCTTAATGTTTTCAAATTTCAATATTTCTAAGTCACTATTTTCAATTTATTTATTATATAATTTCCCTTTAAAACACTAATTCGATCATTTATTGATACTGTCGTCATGCCTATTATATGCAAACTGCAAAAATCGCCCCCTTGTTCCTCCACACTCAAACAAATCCATTTCTTTTTTAATGGTAGATTCTTATTTGTCGCCGCTTGCACCCCGAGTGGTTGTGTGTTGCGTCGCTGACCACTGCCGCCCAATCCCGTCAATCTCGAACGGGATCTCGTCATATGATGCGTCGGGATTGATCCCGAAAAATTACACGAGATCTCGCGAGATCGGGATCCCGCGGGATCGGGATTGCATTCCCTAGTTAGAACCAAACCGCATCAAAACACGTCAAAACATTGAACCGAATAATTCGGCCGAATATTCGGTTCGGTAAGGTTTTAACCGAATAGTATTCGGTATTCGGTTATTCGGTGAAACCACTATTCGGCGCATCTCTACTAAATAGCAATAATATTAAGAAGGAATACCTATAATTATTGCCGTGAATGGCAATCCCTTAAAGCTGCCATTCACCCTAATATAATAATTACAAATGCCCACTTAAAAGCAATTTTTTCTAGACATTACCTATAGAGCTACATTTACAAATAATTTATGTTCGCAACGAAAACAGTAGCTGTACGCATTACGCACACATGTAAAGATCATTAATTGTTGCTTCAATTTATCACTGGAACGTATACGAGATCGAAATTACACATTAACGAAGTAATTATCTAAATAGTAGTAGGTAACTAAGGATAAGAATCACTTGTTCATTTTTGATCACATACAAATATTTTTATGGGAAAACGTTTATTCTCCTTATTGCGTTCCGAAATATGTGAGGTATTTGTCAAATTTGTTGGGTCCTGTGGAATGTTGTTGTCAAATATTTTTGATTTTTATTGAATTAATTAACAAAATCAGAATTAGTACGTCGTCTTAATCGTCCATAAATCGTAAAAAAAATGCCGAAAGGAAAGCGTTAGTACCTACTGCGGAACAAACCACTTCTCTTTTATAACTTTGCGTTCTTTATGCTCATTACTTCGCTCTAAAGTCTAATAAGTTCTCATTAAGTGAACTGCACATTACGAGGATAAGAAATATCGTTTTGTGAAGTTTCTTTAAATATTAATACTAGTGTCCGACCGAACTTTCGGTTTCGGTTTCGGTTTCGGCCGAGTTTCGGCCAAAAATCAAGTTTCGGCCGCAGTTTCGGTTTCGGCCAAAATCGGCCGAAACTTTTGCCGAAACCGAAACTTATTTCGCAAGTTCAGTGAACTTAGTTCACACACGTTCACGCTCGCCTAACTTCGTTTTCCTCGGCAACGCTTTGACGGACGCTGTCAAAGCGTTGGTTGACCCACGCTGGTGGAAACAATTTTTGATTATCCATGTTGAGATTGGAACTGGGTGTAATAGTAATTAATAATTATTATTTTTATATAAGAGGTACCTAAAAGAGACTGATTATTCTTCTAAGTAGGGTAGACTGGGTACGATTGAAACAAAGGACGGTTGAAACAACACGAATATCTCGCAAACCGTTGGTGGGGGGGTTAGGGGTCCAAGGGGAAAAAGAAGCGCACAACTGTTCTAAACACGAACCACAATGTTGCGTCGATCTCCGCGCGCTTCAGCTGATTTTATAAGACCCTATTGTGTTTTTATGACCAAAAGTAAGTATTTTTGCTTGGAGATTTTTCCAATTATTGGCGTTTCTATTTAAGTGACAGTATTAAGTGTGCGTTTTTGTTTGAAGTGAATCTTGTGGAATATGACATTGTGACTAGTTTTTGTGTACCATTGTTGTTACAATTACTATAACTGTATTTTACCTAAAGTAGGAGTTGGGGACGGTTGAAACATTTTTTTTGGGTACGGTTGAAACATTGTTTTAATTATTTTTTGTTTTTTTAGATGCCGATAGTACGTATAAGAGAGATTTCGGGAAGACAAATAGACTTATCGAAGTACAAAGACGCATATGAGGAGGTGAAAACCGGAGCATCATTGCGAAAAGCGGCAGAGAAGCACGATTATTCGCTTCTAAGGTAAATTCGAATGCGAGATGACTCTGGCGAGCAATAAAATCAAAAAATGGGATATAATAGAGGATATAACAATAAAAGGTATAATAATAGAGGGCGAAAAATCAGGAAGTCAACTATTTACACTGACACACCAGATAAGGAAGAGATAAAAAAAGAGCAAGAATTAATATTGAAACGAACAAGAGCTAAGCAAGTGAAGAAACGATTGGATAGAGGAAAAAGGAAGATATTTGATGGAGGAAAATGTAAAAGAAACACCATAAAAGCAAAAAAGAAAAGAAGAGCAGACCTTATTGTAAAAGAGTTACTTAATTATTGTTAGATTTAAAATAAACAATCAATAAAACATATTTTAATACTATATTTTGTATTATTCGCATATTTTTCAACCTCCCCCAATCACTGTTTCAACCGCCCCTGGTATGGGGACGGTTGAAACAAATCGGATTTATTTTTTTAATTTGATCTACTATTTAAAATAATACACCTGGAACTAAAACCACAGTGCCTATTAGTAGACAGATACATGCTCTTTTATTTAACATATATTTTTCATCGCTCGGGTTATAAAAAGCAAAGTTATGGTCGTTATAAGTGAAATTGTTTCAACCGTACCCAGTCTACCCTACAAATACCAATCCAAAGTATTAAAGACTCTTTAATAAAGAGAAAGATCTCAAAATACCAAAACTTAGTATTTAAAGTAACAGTAACAATTACTGATTTGATTTTACTGAGAACTTAATTTGAATAAATAATAAAAATTAAAATTGTTATTATTAATATTTTAAAAATATTATTTTTTTATTTTATATTAAATAAATGATTACAACAAATTTAATATAGTTACTGTGTTTTCATTTCATGCCCTAATTAAGGCAAAATAATAGGTAAAATGCACCAAAGTTCAGTATTTTTAGAAATTTCATACTTGACCACGTGAGTTTCGGTTTCGGTTTCGGTTTCGGCCGAAACTGAAGCCACGGCCGAACATTCGGTTTCGGTTTCGGTTTCGGCCTGGAAACCAGTTTCGGTCGGACACTAATTAATACGCGCGTTATATCCAGTTTATAATATTTAATGATTATAATGAATTAATTTTATGCAAGACTG
This sequence comes from Colias nastes, assembly GCA_907164665.1. Classification (NCBI taxonomy): domain Eukaryota; kingdom Metazoa; phylum Arthropoda; class Insecta; order Lepidoptera; family Pieridae; genus Colias; species Colias nastes. Next base: position 11,838 of record CAJQZM010041789.1, on the reverse strand, counting down.
AAACGTGTATTGTTAACAAAATTAATGAATTATTAATATAAAAAATCAATTGTAATTATTTAATAAAATTAAAACAGACTTATAAACTTTTCGTTATAAAATTTAATTTATCAAAGTTTCTGTATCTACTTGTAGAATAACTTGTATAGGCAAGATTATAGAATCTTCAAGGATTGTCAATCAACAATCAATTCTATTTTTAACCGACTTCAAAAAAAAAGGAGGAGGTTATCAATTCGGCCGGTATGTTTTTTTTACGTACTACCTTTGAACCAGCAACGTTAGCCGTTAGCGTAGTAGGTACACGGATAAAAAGTTTCTTGCCAACGCAGTAGGTAGGTACGCACAAATTCATGTGTATCTTGTAAAAAACAATGTTAGTGCTTGCCAAGCTTGCAAACAAATAAACATATTAAGCAGGCACTTGACATAATATGTCAAACAGTGTCAGTAAATTCACTTAGGTAAAACAAAGAATTTCAGCAATGCACCTTACAGACATTACGATATTAAAAAAGGTAGTATTCATGCAATATGCAAATTCGTTCGACACGACGTAATTAACAAAAGAAAAATTTATTCATCGAAGTAAAGTAATTAATTATATTCTTCTGTAATGTAAAAAGTGTGTTTCGCGCCTTTGCATTTAAATGTATGTTGAGAATGAGTCCACATAACTTGTATAATCTGTATACATTACTACGTCTTTTACATACATTTCATATGCTCTGTAGCAATAAATTATTGGTCGCAAAGCGTGTAATGTAATTTAAACTTGCCCCTGGCGATTCAAGTTCAAACACTTAATAATTTGTCCGTAAAATATACTTATACTCCTGTTTTCAAATAATAAACATTAAAAAAACATGACAAGATGATTTTGTTATTAATGTTAAGTTCCATTGTAACTATCTATGATAATTATTAGATATGTGTGATTCATGTAAGTGGTGTTGAATTTAAATATGAATTATAAAACATGATTGCTATTTTTGTTAACCGACTTCCATGTAACGATTTCAAGCATTTTTTATACGACAAAGTTGAAATAGGTATTGTTTGTAATTTTTAAGTTCAGATTGAACTAGGGTGAAATAGAAAAATGATTGAGAATATAAAAAATACCTATTGAATTATATAATATTATGATGATAGTGATGAAAAAAAGAACTCTACATTTTATAACATAAGTATACATTTTATAAATCTTAATTCGCCATCCTAATATTAAGGATAATTTAAATTAACATAGATTTATATTCGATAACTCCTATGAGATTATCTCGATTTTTTGTTCCACATTTGAACAAAACGATTTCTTGTAAATAATATGCTCCCGCGTTACTAAAGTCCGTCTTAATTTTATTCAAACAGCCTTGCACGGCGTAAAATCGTACTCGTAAAAAACCTTTTTGTTACAAACCAACCGTTGATTTCACAATGACTTAACATTTTAATGTAACTTTAATAGACGTCAAATGACATACAATATTTATCTAGATTGTAGGCCAACAGAAATGAGGTATTAAACTTAATTATGGATGCGAGAATTAATGCTTCGAGCTAGTAATTATGAGGTCGCATTAAGTTAATGTCTTTGAAGTACTGGCGCGCACATATAAATTTACTTTAATGGATGTATAGTACAATCGACTTCAAAACTTAGGGATTAAAAATTGCATGTTTTATTAATTTAAACAATGTTTGCATCGAATGCTAGGTCGCACCTTTCGCTAAATGTTAATCACCCTTTCACGCGTTTTCCTTATCAGTTATCAATTTGCTTATTTCCATTCACAATCCATTAGTGATGAAACATATTTCAATAAGCTAGTTTCTAGAATATTCCTACTAAGCTTGAATTGTTTGAAAAAAGCTATGATAATATTATTATAAGGTGTTCCTTACGACTTGGTACCTAAATTGTAAATTGACAAATTGTAGTTTTAGGTTATTTATAATAATCAGAATATACATTGTTTGTTTTAACATTCATTTGTAAAATTACGATAAAACAAACTTATTCACAGTTCTTTAATTAGGCCCTTTTAAAAGCTAATATAAACTAACCCTTTGACTTATGGGACATTAATATTGTTTTCAAGGCAACCCATATTTTATCGGCGACTGTAGGTACTGTAGTGTTTAATAAATTAAAATACTCAAATGATTTATAATTAAGTTACACGCATTGAGTTGATATCAATGCTATTTATCGCAAATACTAGCGGTGTTAATGCTTGCTTGTTGAGTATTTACAGAAAAAATATATGATTAACATATTTATAATTTACTAGCTGTTGCCCGCAGCTTCGCTTGCGTGGAAAAGATAAATTTTCATGGTATAAGTTTTCATCCCCTATTTTACCTACCCCTTTAGGGGATGAATTTTCTAAAATCCTTTCTTAGGGGACGCCTACGTTATGACATCTACCTACATGCCAAATTTCAGCCCGATACGTCCAGTGGTTTGGGCTGTGCGTTGATAGATCACTATATCAGTCACCTTTGAGTTTTATATATATATATATAGATTTTCAGATACTAACAGGATCCGATCAAGGGAAACGGTGTTTAATATAACCTATATTGTGTTAAACAAAATGTAACGATTCACGGCTGCTTTAATTTTGTTTTTCAATTTATTTTCGTCTAACTTTTCTGTAATGGAGAGTTCTGCACTAAATACAGTTGCCTCTTTGGTACAGAAAATAACGCGTGAGCGTAGAATCGAGTTCTAGGTTCGATTCTCGGGGGGAGTAAAACAAACTTTCAGTGAAACAGATGAATAATGTCTTTGTCTCATACTCTACAAAGGGACATGAGATTTCACACTTTATTCCACTAGGTACATGTTTATTAGGCAATTATTTTCCAATTATAATTTTATATTTGATATTGACTTTTTGCTGTATATCCCAAAATATAGGTACCTTTAATAGTAACCATAAAAATTCTATAAACAGATAGTCATTTAGTGCTTTTTGAAAATAAACGTTAATCAAAGTAACAAGCTTTCATATCATAATTATATCATGTATTTCTCGGCAATAAAATATACCGTATAAACTATCTTCTATAATATCTATTTACCGACATAACATGACTTCGTCACCGTAGGTACCTCATGTAATTATACCAGCATACTTTATACTAATTATATGCTCGAAATAGCCTTGAAAAACGGACGGGGATTTATAAGATAATTTTGCTATTAATGTATTGTAATTCATTAATTATCGTCACCTTGGAGGTTGCTGGTTGAACTACGGGGTTCTAGAATCTAGATTAACTAATTTATATCTATAATTCCTGTTGTATTCGGGTATGTGAGTATATAATAAAGCACTAGTATGAGTAAATAGACACACAACTCAGGAGCGCGTGCGCACCTTACCAGTGGTACAAATCGAGTACGCCACCCTCCGAGTTGCCTGCTATATTTATTATGAGAATATAATATCATACTTGTTATATGTATAAATCTATATGCAACAAATAAAACAATACCTATAACCTTTATCTTGAAATTCTATTCTGTTAAAACGCTTTTCCTTATAGATTTGATATAGGTATTATATGCAACGGAGGCACAGTTGACAGATATATTATGTATCTGTATATTGTGACGGAGGTGTCTAAAAGCTACGTTTAAGACGCAAATATTTGTTTTTTAACGGAGACTGTGGCTAAGCTTTGACTACGTCATATTGTATTTATTTCGAAAGAAAAACCTATGCGATACTGATCAATTATTATTATGTATGCTCGTATTATAATAACAAATAGTGTTACTTTAAATACAAATGTTTTTTTCCATGTATTACAATCTAGTCAATCTACTAAGATTTTGTGGTGAGATAGCGATATAACGCTACAATGTAATTAACTATAATTAATAAATTAAATTTATTTTAATGCATTTATTTTAAACCTTGGCCACGTAGGTATAGAATAAAAAACTCTTCATTTAATAATTGTTTACTGATTTTAGTGCATACTTTCATAATTCATTCAAAAAAAGAAATTAAAAAAAAATATTGTCAAAACACTTGAAAGTCAATAAGACATTTTGTTTTCAAACGTATTAAATCAACCAATATTTAACATTGTAAAATCACAACAATACGTACATACGAGTAAAGCCGCCGGCTGAAGTTACTTCATCATAAAGTCAGTTATAAATTAATATCGCCCGGTTTTCAATAAAAAGCTCATCATAAACATTTTTCCTAAAAACGCAGACAATATGCATTTTACTTGCATTTAAAATATATTCAATAGCGTTCCGTTCCTTGATATGTCATTATTATAACACACGCATATCTCGATAACAAACAAGTTATATTAGATTGTAAACAAGTATTTCTAGTAAGGATAATTATGTGTGTTTAATTGCATTAACTGGAGTACCATTTGATAACATTTAATACATTAGGTACTAAGCGCGTTATACCGAGAATAATTGACTCTTGCTCTTTAAAAATATCAAGTATTTTGTGATCTTTCGTTCGTAATTAACAAACTTGTAATTATTATTTACATAATGCGATCTCTAGCACCTTTTGTTGTTAATTCGCTTTCGTAATTGAAAATATCCTTAAAATTCATGTATTCATACTGTTTGTTAATTGAATTCGACTTATAGTGCAATAAACTAGTATGTTAGTATTTACTTATGTAAGCGATAAATTAGGAATATATACACGATTTACTTAATTATTTAATTTATCAAACATCTCTAGGTTTTCAACTCGTGTAGAGTTGGCATCGTTAGCGTGGTCTTGGACAGACTCACTATTGATAAATACGAAGACGTTGTACCAACTAACAGAATTGAAAAATAATACCTACAATAGTTCAATCCAGTAATAACTAAAATAAATTGGGTGTCTAACATCACTATTCACTATTCTTCAATACCGTAATAGATACAGTAAACTGCGTTTGTCCTTTTCCGCACGATCATAACCAGAAAATGATTCGTGTAGATTATGTAATTATATCAAGCGATGTACATCCTGCCTATAATTAGCATAAAATACCTCATTATGATAGATAATTGTAGAGCGACTCGGTTTTTCCTTATTACGTCCGCGGCGTCAAGATACATGCGACTGATTAAAATATATTTTGTATTTATTCATGTTACAATATGATCTATTTCATGTTAGAATCAGTCATTGTGAAAAGTGTAGCTAATTAAGAGGATTCTTTCATGTTTTGCAAATGTAGAAAATAACAATAAATTCAGTTTTAATACTAATTTTACTTTTAAAATTAATTAAATTTAATTAAATGGTAAATTATTAATAACTAAAAAGGTTCTATTATACGCACTAATGTTCGATTCAATCGACATTTTTATCACAAAGACACAAAACAATAAGGTATAATATAAATTATTATTCAATGTCTGATTCATTGTTATAATCTTATCATTTAACTGTTGTCTAGGATAGTTCATAAACGGTAAAGGTGTAGATATATTAATTTAAGAGAATATTCTATTTATTACCTATTAATCTTGTTAGTTTATAAGTTCCCATAAAGTTAAGTGAATATCTTGAAACATAACTGTCAGATAATTTCATTTAAAATGCTATAACCTAAAACGACCATTTAGATAATATCAAAAAACAATTTATTTGCAGTTCACAAAAAGCATTTATATTTATTGGAAGTCATAAAATTCCTTACGGTTTAATTATGTTGTTGCTTTTATAAGTAACAAGCAAACTCCACAAAGAGATATTCATCTAGAATGTTTTCGTTTAAAGTAAATGAATATGCTAATAATTTAGTTGCATGTCGCTCGCTTGTCATTCAATTTATAATTAACATAGTCTAAAAAATTAGGCCTTTTTGCGTGTAACAACATTCGTGTGTAGGATTTATGCTTTAATAGCAATATGAGTTTTGCTGATAAACCTCTAAGCCTATTAAACTTAGAGGCCGGTGCGATTGAATTGCATTAAACTGTTTACAGTATTTGTTTATCTTATTATGTTGAAATGAAACAATGTTTTAACGACTGCATAATTGATACTTTTTCTAGAACTTGAACTAGAAAATATTATTAAGTTATACGTTTACCAATTAATGTGGCATTTTAATAAGGAATTTTTCAACAACTAGTTATTCTTATGTTGTTTTTGTACATGAAATAAAAAAAAAGCTAGAAGCAATCAACCCGCGCGTATATTTAAAATAATATATATTTATTTACATTAAGTTCACTTGATGACTTTTTCGTTTTTTTAAGCACTAATGTAACTGGAAATTTAATCGTTCTAATTGTAACAGCTCAATCATTTATCAATATGAGTCATAAATTGTAATAACTTTATAGCAAAGCCGTAATAGCTTCCATAACTGCATAAGAAAATTAATTTAATAACGCTAGAAAATATAATTTCTAATTCCTCTATTAAACGATCGGCCACCAATTGCATAGACTATGTATTATAATATGTATAACATTACGTAACCGGTAACTGCACGAATATGAATGAGCAAGAAACTGCCACAGTGATACTTGCAGTCGCTACACACAAAGACGTAATTCGCAGACCCTTTCAAATTCCATTTAATGCCTACACGGACAACCGTTGATTAAACACACACACGCGCCGTGTGTCGGCCGAGTAATTACACTCATTGTCACATAATTACAACTAACATTTGTCATTGCACCCACGCCAACTTTATCTACCGATAAAACATAACAGAAATAAGCTTGGATTATGACTGTGGTGGTCCGACCACTCGAACGAATGTACTGGAATTTCAACGACTCCATTCCACATTTTCGTTAAAAAAATTTAATATCGAAATTGCTTGCGTAAATATTTATTATTGGAACGTTAAGTTTAGGCGGAAAATAGTTTTAGTTTTGATTGGATTAATTAGTACGCGTCTGAAAATTTCTGTTTATTTTAGAATGTGATTTTAATACTTCCAAATAGGACGTCTCGATTCTCGAATTATTGTCAATTTGCGAATTTAAAAAATTACCAGTTATTTTCACCTACACTATTGAATATCTATAACCTGTTATAAATACCAAGGTAAATTACTTACCTATTAATACTGTTCATTGCCGCTGCGCCTGCGTTTTCCCGTTCGTTCCTATCTCTAGATCCGCCTGCGAACCTTTCGAAATTTTCCCTCTCCTTATAATGCCGGTCCGGTCGGGGCGAGGACGATCGCCGCCCTTGCATCTGTTGCGGCATATTGTTCTGTTGTACCGTCTGCAGAAGGTTGTGATTGCCTTGCGGCTGCTGTTGTTGCTGTAACGCCTGGAGCAACTCTTGGGCATTTGTCGCACCGTTGGACAAAAAGTTTGGCAAGCCGGGGTTCAGGAGCGCGTTCGACAGGGTCGGGTTTAACATGTTCGGTCGAATGTTTTGCGTTTGCTGCGGGTTGGAGTTGAGGAGCTGGTGAGGTTGGGCCATCGCTTGGAGGTTGGCGAGCGACGTGGACACCACTTGGCCATTGTTCAGCGCTAAGTTCACCATTTGATCGTTCGAGTTCACGTGGTTGACCGGTATCGTGAGGATCGTTTGCGTGGCTATTCCTGTTAAATAAAAAGAAGGACATTTGAAACATCATGCGATTCCATGTTTCATCATGTATTCAGAAAGGTATTAATCTATTTCTTACCATAAACCTCGTTAGTATTTTATCAGCTTCTTTGTGTCTAACGAATTGAATAGATACATAATGAACCTTTTATAAACATGTAATAAATATCACTAGTATTTACCTTGTGAGGTCGGTATTAGCAACTGAGCGCCCTGGATGCCCTGGACGAGCTGACCTGAAGCCAGGATCAGTTGTGGCATGGGTGAGGGCATCGCTGGGGGCAGCATGTTGTTGTTGCTCACTGGGTTTGGCGATCCCATCCCTATGGGACAAGATATAAGGTTAAATTTTTACGATATAAGGAGACATTAATAGTCCGGATATGACTATGATTTGGTATATTATAATAGGCTTTGAATAATTAATTGGAAAAATTGTGTCTTTTAAATCAGAAAACAATTAATTTAATTTGGTGGTTATGTTATCGCATGATGAAGGTACGTAACATGTTAATATTAACACGTTATTTTCTACAACCGATGAATTTTATCGTCAAAAAGACAATAAACTTTACAACTTGGCTAATACAATTAAATATAATCAAAGTACCGTTGCTTTATGACAATATACCGTAGTCCGTAACTAAAATCGAGTTACCATTCGTACAAATTGTTTAATTGTGTAACTTGCCTACCAAATACTTCTATTCTAATGTATCTATCAATATAATATTTTATCTTAGCGGTACGCATCTGTCACGGTAACAATGTCGAAACAATCGTGCCCATAAATACTTTCTATTCCTCATAATTATAAACAATAAAATAATATCGTAATTACAAAGATGCCGATCTCCACGAAGACAATAAAATGATAGGAAATCACACGAATCTATCGGCAACCGAGCAAGACTAATTTACCGCGAACAAAACGACCCCACGAAAAATCTAAAAAACATTACGAGCATGCCTTGACGTTAAATTCGGTATTAACATAACGTATTCATTTAAACCATGACATTTCACATTTTGTAATAAATGCTCTTTCCTACGGCGCATCAATTAAGAGCCGAAAAAAATGTATAATTAGGTCTATTAAGACAATAAAACTCTTAATGATACCGCAACAGTCGTAGCCGTGCGTTCGTGAAAAAACATGTAATTATACTCATTATTTAAATAGGTTTTTTCATCCATTACGGCATAGATTTAATGGGAGGGCTCGCGGGCCGCTATCTTGGTTTCATTAATCGATTGGATTCGGTAATCACCTAATTACTAGCCACGTGATTTTCTAGTTAAGAGTTTTAATGCACAAACCGTGTCCCGCTTATTATATCAATCTGTCTAATTAGTGGTTAACCCTCGCCGTTGAGTGGGCTATTTGACGCGCTGAAAACCTAAGAGCGAGCTAAAAGGTAACAGTTTTTACTAAAATAGGATCTGTGCGAGGGACCGTTGAGAGCGCGAGAGGTCAGAAATTGGTTTAAATTAATTGCGTTTAAACTTGGTATACCTGAAAATTTTGACAATGTTAGAATGAAGGGATTTTACGAATTCTACGTGCCGTAATTGACGAGCTTTTTGTAATTAATCAACGTATTTGTGTTACCATGTACCTATTTAAAAAATTCAAGGAAGTTTAGATTTTTAATAGAAATAGATTTTTCAAACAAATAGACAACTATTAATTTGTTTGACCAATGTTTTTAAATAATTTCAACAGTTTCTGATTTATTTTATTTTTAACAGGTATCGCAATGCATATTATTGATTCTTAGATATAAAATATAGACCTTAATACTTTACTCATTGTGCTTATTAAATAAATAAGTCTTACACTTACATAATTTTTTACATTTTCCGATAGTTCAAATCGGAATCGGGATTAAAAGCCTACGTCTTTCAGTAACTGGTAAAAGATTTCATTCAAAATGAATTAGGTAGTTCTTCTGTTTTTCTTCACAAAACCTAATCATTCCTTCTTATTATAAGTATTAAAAATAGACGATAGCTCCTAACCTGGTGCACTAACGCTCAAATTGAGCGGCGAGTTGATGACCGGGTTGGGCATGGACGTCAGGCCCTGCAGGTTGGCCGCCAGTTGGGACATCTGTTGTGACATCTGCTGCTGCGACATCGGCATGCCTTGCTGCATGTTCGCCAGGTTCTGGAGGTTTTGGAACATCGACGCCACTGCAATCGAGACTAATGTTAATATGGTATGATCGATGACTTGATTGGGTGAAGGGTTTGGTGTGGAACTGTTGTTGTAAATAGTTTTTTTATCATCACTGTGTTCTAAAGGGGCATGTTGGCTAGGTTTTGGAACATCGACGCCATTGCAATCGAAGGTTATGTTTGAATGGTGCGTTTGGGTGACGGGATTTTGTATGAAACTGTAGTGGAAGTATGTTGTTTAGAAAATAATTGATCTATGTGAGTTTAGTTTAGATAACTAAAATAGAAGAGGACGTTAATTATTTTAGTCTATTAAAAATACGCACACATATTTTTTATTTTTATTGTAGTTATTTACTAGCATTGCATTGTTATCAACTTTTAAAATTGTATAGAAATATAGCGTGTAACATTTACCAGAATAAAACATTTTTAGATTAAAAGTTGTTTTTTTCATAACTGATAGTATTAAATTAGCCCACAGAGGATTTAAAAGCTTCTAAAAAATTCAGAACTTTCTATACCTGCATAATATAGCAAATTTATGACAATTAATATTGAATAGAACTCTACGCCTTTGCAGCATTTCATCTCTATTACACATGACTGAGACTCAAAATAGATTATCATACCAATAGGAATCGCTTAACAATAGTCTAATCTTAAGTTCGACAGAACCCAGGGGCAGTTGAAATTTACTGTAAAGAATTAGTATTCACTTCGAAAAAGGTAGAGCATTTTTATTTCTTCAGTCTCTATACATAATAGCTGTGCCAATTTTTGAACAATTTAAGAATCTTCTCCGTTTAACATTAATGGAATATTAAAAAAATGAGAAATTATCACGAAATAATACAATTTCAGAATTACATAACTTTATAAAGCTGACATTTGACTGCAATATTATAATCCATATAATCGGTAATTTTGGACCTCACATAACACACTACTTACGCAGGAAATTGTTTAATGTCAAAATAGGCCTTACCTGATAAACCACGGATAAGAAAATGAAATTTACGGTTTCCTTAGATTAGTAGAGATTGGATACAACTATACTAATATTATAATGCTGAAGAGTTTGTTTGTTTGTTTGAACACACTAATCTCGGGAACTACTGGTCCGATTTGAAAAATTATTTCGGTGTTAGATAGCCCATTTATTGAGGAAGGCTATAGGCTATATAACATCACGTTAAGACCAACAGGAGCGGAGCAATGCGGGTGAAACCGCACGGCACAGCTAGTTTCTCATAATATTTAGGAGACGTAAACGATCAATGTCATCAGACGCTAGCCAATTAGGTACACAGGATATTGTAAGTGTTCAAGTATGTGTATTGTGTGCAACAATGACCTATTATACTAGTAGACGCGGCATACGCCAACATCATTGCACTAAAAAACAGCGTAATTAATACATACCTACTTACTAACGCATTATCACCAATACAGTTGTTCTCTCTTTCACTCTCACGCACGAGACATAATACATGTCTCACTCATGTACTTCGTAATAACAACTGCCGATTAAAATATAAAAAGAACGTCCAGCCACGACGCTGAATGGTGCGTGACTAAGTGAAACTCGGGCACTTAGCTGAGTTTTTTCTTGCCAAAATAGAGAGCGGGTAACGTATCTAGCTTTTTTATACATCATAGGTGTGCAATACAATTCTGGGAAGGATCTTGGAGATCTTTGAATAAGAAGGACTCTTATGATCTTGAATATCAGATACAGTTAATACATAATTCTAGAAGGTACGTTAGGTTTGCAGTCTTATAATTTGGATGATAAGGTCTCATATCAAAATGAAGATTGTTAATCTACTAAAGATATAACAGTTTTTCAAGAATTAGAAGGACCTTATAGTTGGTTAGGTTATCTTAGATTTGAGTTTCCTTTCAAGAAAATAGGAATGTTATGACCGTAAGGATCAGATCATTAATCTACTTAAAGTATCAAGTAAGAAGCAGCAGTACGAACTCACTGGAGCCATTCAAGTGGGGCTGGTGCGGCGTGCGCGCGCGCGGCGACGGCGTGCGCGGTTCGGCTACCTGCGCGCGCGGC
>CAJQZM010041787.1:31033-74714 GCA_907164665.1 Colias nastes | reverse complement strand
CCCACGCGACTAAGCCGCCGGTACCAGTGTTCACACCATCGTTTTTCATTGCGTACTAAGACCCCTGTAGAACCGCCATCCTGTTACAAATGACTCGAAATTTTGTGTCAATATCTCCCGGTCTATACGTAATAATTATAATTTTTGAATGAAATGTGTGCTTTATGTTCTAACGGTACCAAACGACTGCACGTGGCACCTGCGGACAGCGTAAACTGGTTTATTCTGGTTTTGTGCGTGTTTCCACTTTCCACTATCAAGTGACGATTTATTTATTTGTTTTGTTTCGTAATTATTATGGTCAAATATTAATTATGAAACAAATTATTATGGACACGATATTTTATTGTTTCACGGTAGTCGCCTTGTCGTTTGCTCAAGGACGTGAAATTGAATGATATATTTTTTTTTATAAAGTCAAAACCATTTTCTTTCAAATAAAAACTTGTTTTTATTGAAAACAAAAGTGTTGCTAGGAATAAGTATAAAATTAAATAGTAATGTTAGGATATCGAAACATTTTTGTATAGGCCAGAACGATATAGTGGAAACGCGCTCTAAGATCTGAGTAATATACACACCACTACATATGCAAAAATTTCTCCAAGCTAATTTACCTGTAGCTTCACTTGTTAATTTGATCTCTGAAATATTATTAACGTATAATTGAAATGTAAGCGAGTAAATACATAAAACTTCTAAAATGAATTCATTACTAAATAATTACCCCTATAGAGGTAGCCATACAGATCATTTAACTATTTGATATATTATCATCTTATTAAAAGGTAACTAGATCAATCACAATTACTATTTAGGTAAAGACACAGCTTAGTATTTTCGTATAAATGCTCAATATGTAACAAGATTCATATAATCATAATGAAAGAATTCACATATTTTTTTTAAATTATGTATTTTCAGTATTTACATGTGTGCGTCAAGTGTCAGTCGGGTTGAGTCGTCGAATTTATAGTGTATAGGCAAAATGCGTTGCGTAAGTGAGCTGGCTGATCGGGGCGACTGGTGCGGTGTAACCGAAGGTGGAGGCGATCAGTGGAGCCCGGGCGACGGCGACGGGGCTGACGACGGGAGCTACAGGGGCGAGGATAGCCGACCGCTTCTTCAGGATATGTGCACCATTGAGAGCCTTAGCAGTGTAGTGGGCAGCGCGGTCCAAGTTCACATCCAAGGTGTCGAGAGGCCTGCCATCGGCGGCCAAGATGTTAGCGGGCTGGCCGGGAGCGAGAGACAGAGGTCCACGGTAGTTGGAAGGCTGGATGAGAGGCGCAGCGTAGGCAAATGGCGCAGCGTACGCGAAAGGTGCAGCATAGGCAGCGGCGATGGGAGCAGCGACAACGGAACGCTTCTTCAAAAGGTGGATGCCGTTATCAAGAGCTTTAGCAGTAAGATGAGCTGACCGATCCAAGTTGACGTCAAGTGTATCCAAAGGCCGTCCGTCAGCACCCAAGATGTTAGCGGGCTGTCCTGGAGCGAGAGACAAAGGTCCCCGGTAGTTGTATGGTTGGATTAAGGGGGTGGCATAAGCCCATGGCGCTACATAGCCAGCCAACAAGTTTGTAGCGGAGGCCGCCGCCAACACGCAAGACAACACCACCAGCTTCATCATTTTGTAAGGTTGGTCTGTGTTGCTTTCTGTGATCACACTGATGCTGTCAGAGAACTGCAATCGTCTTTTATACTTGCATCATAATATTAACTAGATAGGCGTCTCCGGAACACATCGTTGGCCATGAAAGGACTACTTTTGTCTCAATACGAAAGATTGTTTATGTATCAGTGCAAGTGCATTTTTTGTTGCGCTTTATGAATAAAGTTGCATATTTTGGTCGCTTTGATATTTAAATGGCTGTGAGGAGAAGTTCATTTATGTAATTTAATGTAGTTTCCATAAAGACTTTAAATATGAAGAACAATATATTTTGAAATCATTCGCATTGTAGACATTATTTAAATGACATCACGGGCAATTTTACATAAATTTATTTAAAGTCCATTATATTCATGAGTCCAATATTTTCATAATCTAATTTATATTCTGCAACAAGGGCAACACGTTTAATACCTTAATGAATTATTCAAGTGCTTGGCAGATCTGCGTCACTCGCACTCGTACATGAATCTTCAGCGACCTAAATATTAGCTAATAGCACTGCACGTGTCTCGATTTTATACTTTTACGTGTATTGTGTGCGCTATCCGAACCCAAGCTATTATATTCATTGTTATTCTTTGTTAGCTCACTGCTCTTCCAGACTGGATAGTATATGAGAACATGTATTCGATAACTTTATTAAATGCACTTTTTCGGTCGTTGACTATTACGGTACCTATAGGCATGGTTATTCTTCAATATAATATCATCGTGATATGGACACCATAGACCCTATATGAATTTTCAGAGTATAATAATTTCGATGAATGGTTTTTTACTAGAAAATTGTGGTGGCATTGAAACATCCAGATCTAACGAGCAGAGTTCGAGTGTCATTTATAAAGTGCACTTAGATAACGTCGTCAGCACGTCTACTTTTCTATTCTTTAAAAAATTATATTTATAAAGCATTTGAATGACATACATTAAAAATATCAAATTCAACTCTACCTGAATTTGCTTTTGACTGTTGATTTGCTCTTAACCACACTTAACTATAAATAAATGTACGTAATACCTAAATGTACCCAGATAATATATATCTAGACATTTATGCCATATTCATCATTTTTTTTGTAATATTCTTAGGTCATATTTCATAAAACATAAATGTACAGTTCCTGATTTACCATAAGGCTTTTTGCAGAATCAATTCTTAATAAGTAAGCATTGTTCCAGTTGCAACTTATTTATATAAAAGGCTTTATGCGTTTTTCTTATTTTAAATTATATAGTTTATAAACGGATAAAACATGTTACATTTTTGCATATTTTTTAAATATTGTAATTATGAATAATGCTATCTGCATGTATTGATATAGTTATTTATACTATTTATTCTCCTACGTTCCTTTTATATAATATAAACATAATATTACGAATACGAATTAGGTACGAAGTATTTGGATTTTGGAACATGCTACCGGGCAGGCTATCCAACTAAGCCAACAAATTTCAAGCCATCTTCAACTTTTAAAAGAACTGTAATTCTAACGGATTTGTAAAATGTAGTGTACCAAATTAATCTGTATAAATAAAAGTTCACACTTATTTATACTCTTCGTTTATGTGATCTTTATCTACCATTGTATTTCATATTTAATACATATATCGTATATTTCAAAATTGAGGATCTGATGATAACACAGGTAATAGAACGATTTGGGTAAGTACCTCTAACGTGTTACCTCCAATAACAGTAAAATAAATTTAGAAATTAAAGTCATTTTCATTATATTTAACCCAACGCGACGTTTCGAACATTTTTCAGCGAGCGTGAGCTCTGGTGCACGTGTGTATTGATAAAATGTTATAATCGGGTTGAGGTTGCATTTCGATATTGTTTTTTGTTTGTTTTGTGGTATTAGATGGCTGAATCTCATATAAATATTTTCTTCTTGAAGACAATTCACCAATTAAGATAATCATCACATAAAAAAAAAGACGGGTTGCACTCCGGGAGTGCCGGCAGAAGTGAAAACTTGATTATTAACGTTCAGCATGTTTGATTTATTGGAATGGTATCCGTCTTACGCATGGAATATAAGGGCTAAAAAAAAAAAAAAAAAAAAAAACATCCGTCTTACGCTTTTTCGATCAGGCCACGTGTCCTGACGCGAGTTTAAGATTAATTTATACCCAACGCCGCTAAAGAAGTTTTCACTTCAATAATAAAGAAATAGTAAGGAAGTCTTATTAAACACTAACACATAATTATACAGTATAAAATAATCTTAAATATACCTACACAAATACATTGAAATTTGATATTATTGAAAGCAAAAATAAACTTACTAATAACCTAATATTATGACAAGACATTCCCGTTCGTTACAAATTCGTTCGTTCAATTAATTATTTTTATAATATTATTGTCATCGGCTTCTTTGCCTATGGCACTTTCCAAAATCAGATAGGTACCTACTAGCACTACTAGGTAGATAATAATTAATGGGTAGGTACCAAGGTAGGTACATAACGTATTTTTTTTTCTGACAGCTGTCAAAAGCTAACAATTGGCCATGCTGCAAGGGCGATCTCATATTTTAGTCGGCCCACACTCCACAGACAAATAAAAAACAAAAGCTGCATTATATATGTGTAGTAACTTCAATTTTTATCCGTTCATCAAGATTTATGAATATACTATATCAAGTGGTTTGGGTTCAATTATTTTTATCAAAATATTAATAAAATACAATTATATAATTAGTTAAGCAATATATCGTTAGGGTAAAAACCCTGAATAAGTTAACGATCATTATCTGTGGCTATTCTTTATTAATATTATTATTCTACCGCGCGATTCCAACGCAAAGGCAATGTAATCGTAATTCATACTAAAGATCAATGTAAAAATCATTAAAACTGTATTTATAAAGGTAATAAAAGAAGTTTCGAAGAATTATTCCAAAGTGTCATCCAAGAAAAGTCCAGATTACAAACAAAGCAGCATGGCACCTTCAGGAAATTAAACTTTATTTTGTTACTCGAGGTAGGTACAAGTAACGAGACAATTAATTAATATTTATAGTAGATGTTCAAATAATTTATACCTCTATATGCATTAAAAGTGTGTTATAGTAAGAAAATTGTGTGTAGGTTATAGCATAAAACATGTATAAGACATAATATTACATAATATATCAACTTTAAATGATATTCCTTATACAATCGTTATCTAAATAGCCGTTGTCAAAGAATTTTTCGTGGGTAAGAAAACGTATGCAATCTTGATTTATTTTACTATAGTAAAAAGATACATCAAAAACATTATAATCCGTAATTTATATGTTTTGATAGCAAAATCACACTCAATTTACGAACACAAACTTATTTGACTCATAAAAAGTGAACAATATTATGTTCGGAACATAGACAATCGTGTCCAAAAAGAGCTCGATTATTGTAGTTTCATTTTGAGTGGTTGGTGACTTATCTATTATTTAGCAATTAGCAATTGGAGTTCGTAAAAGTAAGGTTCTTGCTATCTCCGATTCTAAACATTTTATTATTAAAAAATAAATACAATACTTATGTAAAATTTGTAACATTGAGTCTCTAGAAGATTTTCTCGTTTTTTGCATCTCTTAGAATATTAAAAAATATTTTTTTTTTGTTATTAGCTAATCAATATTTAATAAGCCCAACAATTTTTAATAAGAGTTCATATTTTATAGATACTTTACTTTGAATATGATATATTTAACTTAATTGGGAAATGTTGGTTTTAATTGAAAGAACTGTTGCGATTAAAGGGATGAAAGTGTTCCATTGACATTGCTTTTATTTTTTGATCTTTATTTCAAGTTGACGGTGATGGACTGGCCTGTTTGAGCTTCTCGATGGCCTTGTTAAGTGTAAATATCAACTTCCCGGACGACCTTCTTGCACCGGTTTACAATGCAATACCGCCCTTAACTTTTGAGATCACTTTCAATAAATACGATGTTCAGAATTGTTCGGTATCAGTTTCTCGACAGAACAACACAGACCAAGATGTTCAAATTGGTGGTGTTGTCAGCTCTTTTCGCCGCGGCGGTGGCTTCGCCAGGCTTAATTGCCAGCGTACCCTTCGCTTACACCTCTACACTTGTATCGCCAGCGACTACAACCATCTCGAGACAGGCCAGCAGTGTCATCCATCCGTCTCCTCTCGTCTCTTCAACTTTTACCTACTCCGCGATCCCAACGTACGCTCATTATATCAAGAAGCGGTCAGCACCTTTGGCTCTGAGCACATACATAGCGCCAACAGCTTTTGTGGCTCGGGCTCCTTTGGCTTATGGTGCAGCGCCCATCACCACGACCTACCACTCTTACGCTACACCTTTGATCCACGCGTCACCCATCTATAGTACAGCACATTTAATCAAGAAACGGTCTGCACCTTTGGCTTACTTCGCACCAACAACTTACGTGTCTCGTGGGCCTTTTGTGACCACATACACTGCTGCTGCTCCGTTGGCGACATCTTTCGGGTACCCTGCTTCAGTAATTTCTCATGCTCCCATTGCCTATACTCAGTTTATTAAGAAGTAATCCATTCCAAACCCTTTCTCCCTTAGTTCCCCACCCAGTACAACATTAAACGCTGCACCGATTGTTTTTCTCAGTTAAATTTAAAATATCCGTTTTTAAACAGTGTAAATGTACATACATGATTTGTAAATAAAACAAAGAGAACTAAATATAATTTTTATTATTTCTTTCCTATTAACATGAATCTACATATTTATTTTTCCTATGATTAATTTCATAATATTAGTATGAGTATAACCTCTTAATTAAAACAAATTTATATATTTTGAAGACATATTTTTGTCAAACAATGTAAAAATGCAATTAAGCTTCATAGACCTCCTGCTTCTAGGTAGACTAGAAAGAAGTGTCTGATTTTTATGTATTCTATCTCGAGTTACTAGGATGAATGGATAGTTTTAATTGTATTGTCATCTGGATTCCCTTCGTCTTGTATTGTATGTATAGAAATTGGATGCTCCAAAGCTCTGGCCAAATGAAGATTATGAAAGAAAGTCATGGCAATAGGCATCAATACTGCGCACCAGTAACTATATTTGTTGTCCTCACAATTTGTGGTTTTTCCTTCTTAATGTGACTTGCCAGTAGTGTACCCGATGGACTATAAATAATAGGCGTGACTG
This sequence comes from Colias nastes, assembly GCA_907164665.1. Taxonomy (NCBI): domain Eukaryota; kingdom Metazoa; phylum Arthropoda; class Insecta; order Lepidoptera; family Pieridae; genus Colias; species Colias nastes. The sequence goes on along the minus strand of CAJQZM010041787.1, from coordinate 67,874 downwards.
CTGATTGTTTTATATCGATTCGCGATTGATGAGACACGGCACTAGGCGCGGACAATATAAGAGGAACTAACTGACATTGCACATTACATAACACCAAACAAAAAACTATTAGTAAAAACATTTAAAAGTCGATATCGAGAGTAATAGTTATGACATGTAAGGTCGTAGTTTTATAAGCGCATAACGGTAGATGTAAGTTGAATGCGCGGACGCGATTCAAGTTCTCGGTCGATGATGACAGGTTGTTGCATCACAAGGGGCATTGACCTGATTAAGAAGCACGCTTCTTTATGAATGAAACCTTTGCTTTCTGTGTTTATATACTATGCTTTGAGGATAAATGTATTATATTAAATATCTAATAATGTACCATGGGCAATAATGGAACCTAAGATAAGTATCGAAATCATGGGAAGTTTAATATGAAAATTTTTGATATACATTTGTAAATACGTATTGGAATATGTAATGAACTACGTAATTATAAAATCACTAGTTAAATATATAAACGTTGGTTATGTCTAAGTTATAACATAAATTTCACGTTAGGTATATTTTAAGTTAATATTGATGTAATTAATTGGTGTGTTTACACACTTATTCAGACTCGTTCTTTTCCCACTCATTTGGTTTTTTATGAGTTAGCTCGGTAAATTTCATAAAATTATTCACATTAAAAAGGCACCTTAAAGTATATAGACACTGAAACTAATCATGCCTATTTCCAGTTACCTAACAATCGAGTTAATTCCGAGTTTTTGTTAACCATGCTCAATAGCGTGACCAATCTATTATTAGGAACTTCAATCCTGTCACCGTGAATCAGAATTAGTAGTATAAGAGGAAGGGTCATGTCACAAGGAGCGTTAGTCAAGACAAGCAGTACCAATAAGTAACCAAACTTAAAAGCCATAAGCAAAGTCAGAAAATGTTCCGCTTATTGTGTTTCTGTGCATTTCTAGCCTTCTGTCATGGTTATGCTATACCAGTGGCGCCATTGCACACCGTTGCCGCACCGATACCAGTGCCTTACCTTAACCATGCGTACGGCTATGGAGGACACGGCCTTGGCCATGGATTTGGTCACGGATTCGCTAAGCCCCTTGGACACCACATACTGAAGAGATCACCGCATTTCGTTGAACCATTGGCGCATGTTGGCCATTTAGCCCCAGTAGCTACGCACTTGACAGGCTTGGCTCCATTCGCGGTTTCCCATCAAGAACGAGTGGATGTGCATTCAGCGCCAGCAATTGTTTCATCGATTGTGCCTATTGTGAAGGAAGTTGTTGCTCCCGTCTTGGCTGCTCCCATTCTGCATAAACCATTCGGACATTATGGCGCAGGCGCTTACGGGTCGTTCCACCCTCATGTAGGACATTATTAGGACGGATTATGTAGTGAACTTTTCGCTAAGTTACTTTGTATCTGTTTGATTTTACACAATTTATCGAATTTTATTAAACAAATAAATAAAAATATGCAATTTTTTTTTCGTTCCTACTGTAGCCTTAAGAAGATATCATAGCTTAGTTAAATTTGTTTCTCTGGAATTTGAATTAAATATAAGTATAAACAAGATAGACAAAAATGAATTAAGTAGGTATAAGATACACTACAAGAACTTTAATAATAAACTTTAATAAGATACATATTTTGAGGTAATTATAAAACTATGTAAATTGATGTTAATTAAAGTTTAAAATTAAAATACTTAAAAAAGAATTATCATTTAATGTATCTAAATATTTCAAAACTGCTTTAAATATTAGATTATACTAGATAGTAATAATTTAATTAATAATTTAATAAAGTTTACATACTGATATTTGAGTTTGAGTTTTATTATTGTAAAAATACATTATGAGTTTGAGATATAATACATGGTAATTATTACTTCAAATAATATAACTCAATTAGTAAAAAAAGGTGTGTCTATGGCTATATTATTATTTCACAGTATTGTCAATCTAACATGAAATAATTGACCTTAAAAATGATAATACTATAATTCATAATCTATTAAAATATAAAGTGATAGGCATGGTACACTTGCATACTAGATAATTTAATAATAGGTGTAAATACTAAAACAATAAAATTGGTTTCAAACATTTTATTGGCAGTGAACTTTGTACATGTTCGTTGATCAAATATTTTTAAAATTAATTAGGTTAAAATAGGATATTTTATATATTACCATGGGTGGACAGAGAGGGCCCTTGGGTAGACGGAGTAAGAGGATACAACTGGGCCAGAGTAGGCAGAGTAGGCGTATGGGGAGTACGCTGAAACGTAATCGGGGGAGGAGTACGCCACTGGAGATACAACCGAGCTGTAGGTGACAGGGGAAACAGCGGCAAGCGAGCGCTTGGCGATTCTGTGCACTCCAGATAAGGCCTTGGCTTGGTAGTGGGCAGCGCGAGCAGCGACGACCTCAGGGGTGTCCAAAGGAACACCTTGTACAGCGTCTAAGACAACAGCGGGAGATCCAGGGGCTTGAGACCAACCGGCGACAGCGGGGACGACGGCATGGCTCACTGGAGCGTAGGCGGCGCTGTATACTGCAGGTACAGCGGGGGATCCGTGAACTACGCTGCTGCTGTATTGTGAGACGAAGCTGGTGGCGGGCGACACGACAGTGCTGACGGCTGGAGACACGACGGAGGTGTAGGCCACGGGTGAGACAGCACTGTAGGCCACGGGTGACACGGCGCTGTAAGTCACTGGAGCCACCCAGCTGGGCTTAGCCGCTGCCAACGCGAGCACAGAGAACAACACCACCAACTTGTACATCGTGGTCTGTGTTGTGTTGTTTGATCAACGAAATTAGATCAAATGATGTCTAACATGTGCCGACGATAGCTTATATAGCGACGCTACTTACCCAATATACGTATATAAAAATGCCACTGAATCACCTTCAAATTATATCGCCAAATATCATGTCGTCTAATGTTTTTTACTACCTATCCAATTGACCACTATTAGATGCGGAAGTTACATCGAATGTAAGTGTGTTGTCGATGTGAATATTAATGAAAATCTATATCCATAAATTATTCTTCAATATACTCCATATTATAGAGTAGCCAAAATAATTGTTATAGTTTTTTGTTTCACCTATAATAATACATTACGAGGATAATAAAATTGGTATGGGATATAGTTGAAATATGAGCTAGACCTACATAATTAGTAATTTATCGCAGTAACATCATCTTTATATTAATCATAGTGAGAAGCTATTAAACATGTTAGTAAATTCAGGATAATCCTACTTTTTATCGCGTAAATGTTATTATTATATTTAAAAAAAGCGTTTGGTGCTATCTCATAATTCGAAAGATAATGAATGGAAGAGACGTGATAATTCAGATTCAAATATAAGTACTTACTTTCACTTACGGGTAAGAGTAATAAAAACAATTTTTATAATTTTAAATACTTTAATAAACACAATTAAGTAAAGGAAACAATTATAGTAATATATATTGTCTTAATTTATAAAAATAAGTATGAATTTTTGTCCTTGTTCTAAAAATATTTAGAGTAATTAAGGAAATCTACCTACCTATAAAATAATTGACTAACGTAACGTAAATTTATTTCGCGTGCATAAAATATGAACTTAACTAGTTATAAAGCGTACAATGATTAAAAACAATAACCAAAAAGGCTTTGTTAATATATGAAAAAGCAAAACGCAAACATTGTACATCTGGCCCGATATCAGAAGATATAAAAATGTTAATACCACTTCGCATCCTCGCATTTACATATTCTGAATAATATTGCGATTGAATCGATTATTTCATTTCCTAAAGCGTCTGAATGACAAATAAATTCATATCTTTCACGGTTCACTACTCACATTAGAGCAGGTCACACGTGTTAGCACAAGACAATGCCTGTTTGTCCACAACGCGTGTAGACTCCAAGTCACTACAGGGTTGCCATATTTCTCAACAAAAGACGTTATCTGTCCACATGTAATCTCTACCTACTTACGCTACCTACTTATTATTACGAAAATATAACTTCGTAAATAATGACTGGTACTAAATTTATATTACAGAAAATAATTCTTATTAGAATCATATGTGTGGGTGTGTATCTGCGTATATCGAATTATTCGAACCTTAAAAGGAAAATGCGATTCCTTTTATGATAACAGTATATTTTTTGAGAATTGCAAAATATGGCAATTGTTGCTAAGTAATTGTCTCATTAAGTGTTATCAAAATTCTGTTGGTAGTATGTACTCGTTTATGAACCCATTACCCAAAGAGATAATGTTTAAGATGGTTTAAACAGAATAAAAATAAAATTTGATTTATTTTTAGCATTGAGTATAAAGGTAGGTACGAATACTTAGGACTTTTATTTACTTATGAGATATAGATAATTACACCTTAATTAGAACGTAGAATTTTAAATTGTTCTTTTTAAACGTATTTTTTTTAATTGTTTGTTGTATAGTTTTTAATTTTAATATTATGTCACTTAAACTTGTAAAAATAAAAATTTTACCCCAATGCATAATACAATAATATATAATTTTAAATTTTAATGTTTAGTCAGGGAATAGAAATAAAAAAAATATAATTTTTGTTATTTTATGATATTTATTTAAAGTTATATAGTCGTTCGTCAAGTCTGAACCGAGGCGTATTAGACACCTCGCAATCGTGATGGTACTTAATATATTCTTGCGAAAGCAGGAGCATGCGCGTAGGACGAAACGTGGGCCAAGGGAGTTGAGTAGACTACAGGAGACCCAGCGTAGTTGTGTCCCAAGGATGAGTATGCGGTAGCAGCAGGTAGAGATGCGTAGGAAAGAGCGGGGCCATTAAGAACGACGGACCGTTTGTGGATGGCGTGAGCTTCGTTAAGGGCAGCAGCCTTAGCTTCCAAGTGAGCAGCACGAGCGGCCGCTACTTCGGGAGTTTCAGACACCACAGCGGGAGCAGCGACGGCAGGGGCGGCTACTACGGTAGATACTGATCTGAATACGCTAGGTACTGCAGCAATAGCAGATGGCGAGTAGACGGAGGCGACGGGTGCGCTGTACGCGATGGGAGATGCGTAGCTGCTGAAGACGGGTCCGGCGGCAACGGTGCTGACGATGGCTGGGGATGACTTGATGTCTACTCTGGATTGGCTAGAGATAGCTGCAGGAGCAACGGCGGCGAAAGCCGGCGCGGCGAAGGCAGCGGGTGCAGCATAGGCGGCGGGGGCAGCGTACGCGACGGGTGCAGCGTATGCAGCGGGAGCGGCATATGCGGCGGGCGCGGCGACGACTGCAGCTGGCTCAGCTACAACAGAGCGGGTGATTGGTGTGATTGTCTCGGAGATGACAGCCGGAGATGATTTGATGTCTATCCGAGATTGGTGTGACACAGCAGATGGAGCTACGGCTACGGCTGGTACGGCCGCATAGCTGAGAACAGCGGGAGCTGAAGGAGAGGCGGCGGCCAGCGCCATCACGGAAAGCAACACCACCAGCGAGTTCATCGTGGTCTGTGTTAGTTCGGGACTGAACGACAAAAACTGATTAACTGATGCTTTCTTCCATATGTCGATCGTATTTATACAGTGTTCAGCTCCAAATGTATCGAAAGTCAAGTTCAACGAGTTTGTTTACTCATCGCGTGAAAGTCAATCTTGGGCAGCCAGATTAAATTTAAATTAATAATAATACATTTTAAAAATAACAAACTTTTATAAACGATAATTCTGTTAGTTTATACATCTAATTGGCATTAGTAATTTTATAAAGTATAAGTAAAGTGTTTACAGTCATGCACAAAAAACATTTTATTGAATCTTTCAAATTTTAAAAGCGAAATGATTTTTGAATCCAGGAAAGCATGGAAATTGTTATAATTTTTCTCATTAGAAAGATTATAACAATTGATCGCAAATAACCCATTTAGCCCGGTCGTCTTAACTCAAACCATTAGGTACAAAAGTTTACGTTTCTTGATGATTGATGTCGTGCATTGTAGATCTATAAGAAAAATTTAACTGTCTTACCACAAAAAACTTTAGACAGGGTTTAACTTCAATCGCGGGTTCTCTTTAATCTGGTTTTCTCGGATTTCACTTCATTCCTTAATTTGTGTATATACTTTGGTTACGATAAGGTTTTATTTATATCCTTGTCATTAGAGAATATCTACATTATGTTGTTCATCACACAATAATGATTTTGCAGTTCCGTCCTGTGTATTTCTTTTTAATAAAATCTTTGCTCGGTGTAAAAGCTTTTTTAATATTGAAATTACATTTAATTATACAAATAATTATTTGTCATTTTATTATAATACAGTGGAAATTAATATTCGCAAAAATGATAACAACTGATAAAAGCTGCGAGCGAGTGGTTTGTTTCACGTGTACCATAACATTTATTAGATGTGTAATGTATACAGATTTATTCCTTCTTGAGCTACATATATTGTTATAGAATATTTTTGTTTTCCGTTCATACACGTGGCAAATTCTTGTATAATACCGCCATATTGTAATCTATTTTAATATATAACGGGCCTGGAATAATTAATGTTGTTCTCGCAAGTGTTAAAATAAAAATAAATAATTATTTCAATAAGTGAAGTTTCATTGGTTATCTGGTTTGTCAAGGCGACAGAGCTTAGCATAATGCAAGTATAAATTATGTGATAGCTTTTTTGGTCTTTTTATTTCATTAATTATAACTAAGTAATTAACTTATTTAAGCATTTAATTTCGATTTTTAAATTCGAAAGTATACAGTATCTCTTTTTGTCTTTCTTTCACGCGGCCTTGAAAAGTATTTGATAAATAAAATTACTTTCCCAGGTATTGAGATATGATAAAAATACGGAGAGCTTTCTTTACGCGATGTTCCCTTTTATTTTTAAGCTATTGCATAGCTTTTATCTCAGACTTTGAGCGCGGCGACCGAATGTTAAAATTCCGTAACGAAAAAACCTAACACCCCCCACTCCAACCGGCACAGCGATTCGATGCTATATATGCAATAGCTTTACCGCGGCCGGCAGTCCTCGAGTGCCACACGTATTTTTCTTTAGATGTATGCAGCAACATGTACCCAATCACTTATTCTAGATTTTTCTTAGTTTCATAACATAAAAAAACGTATTTATTTATTTATGCTTTATTGCTCAAGATAAATTACAAATTGAGACTTAACCTAGGATACATTATAACAAACGGCGGCCTTATCGATAGCGATTTCATAGCGTATTTATTTTATGTTTAACGAAAATAAAAAATAAAACGATTTTTTATTCCTTAGCAACTATTAAAATAGGAGTATAAGTATTTTGTGAAATAATTTTAGTTCAAAAAGTCGTTAAAACTTGATGTATTTTTTGTAGTTGTGCTCTATAACAAAATGTTAAGGTTTTTGCGGGGTGACCTTGGACCAATGAAAGCTTCATTCTCGCTCGACGACAGGGCGGTGACTGGACCAGTATCTTGGTAATTATATAGAGCTGCTAGTACGAGACTATGATTTCTTATATTAAATAGTAGGTATATAGGTACGTTAATCTGCACCCTAGTAGCGTTAAGATCTACCTTTAAATTTCCGGGCCTAAAATATTTATTGAAAGTAAAAAGGGCTTATTGATATCAATTCACCAAAATACTAACATTGATTACAAGGTACACAAAAAGTGTAGTTAGTAATAGAGCGAATCTGGGAACAGATAGTCCAATCGTTGCATAAATATACGGTATTAACACCTCTCTATATATTTGTAGCAATAACTACTTGTCCTATAAACGGCATGCGGAATAAGTTCCACCATAAATGGGCACAGCCTCAACTTATGCCTATTATTACTCACCGACAATACACAACAATAATTTAATGCACTTGTTGTAATAAGTTCTCATTATGTGTACACTAATGACACGTCTTATTGATCAATATGTAAAAATGGAATATACGATCGCTTTCTTTGATTTACTTCAATTCGAATATGTTTCATTAATTAATGTACAGGTATGTCATGTAACCTTAACATTTAAATAAATAATGGTGTTACATTTTGGTACTCACAATTGTAGCATTTTGGTAGCATAATATATTAAGTTTTAATTTGACATCTCAATACTAAAAATATATCCTCAAGTCCTTATTTTTTGTCAGAAACGCGCAGATATTTGAATTATACGTGGAATAAATATATATCCACCTAAATCATCGGTAAAGCTTCGAATTAATGTTTTCGTTTTTGGTGAACTACAAATTTTGTTCTTTTGTATATTAGCTAGATGCGTGGGTATTTAGCAAGTGCATCTCGAAAAACGTGTCTGACTAAGATTTTCAGATGTTTATTCTTGAGTTAATTTTTATTACTTAATTCTAGTGATCGATTGAGTTTCTTGTGACATGATAACTATGTTTTCAATTATATATAAAATATAAGAAAAATGGACGTAAAGATTTTTATTCTAGAATTTAATATTCATTGAAATAATAAACTGAGCCGCGGAAGTATTGTTTTCCAACCAGCGGCATATACTGATGACATAAATAAAATAAATGCTCATGCTCACTTTATAAAATCATATCGAATGTGCGGTTTAATTTAATAATTTTACAATAACCTTTCCTCACTTAAGTTTTACGGGCAATTTGATCTGGCTTTTTCCCTGATTCATATTTATGGGTTATAAAATTAAAACACTTCCCTTCATTGCTTTAAATATAATTTAAACAAAGTGATAGATGTTGGCACTTTACATTCGATGTTTTTAGACTATACAAGTTTAAATACTATTTAGGTAGAGGTTGACTGTTGCGCTTCTGGACTAAGACCGGGTGGTCCAGCTAGGCTGTGGTGGTGGTAGCCTGGTAGCCTGGTATGTGGGTATTACCATCCGTGGGCCAAGGGTGCGGCAACAACTGGCGCGTGAGCCACAGCTATGGGGGCATGCGCGGCAACGACAGCTGGTGTAGCGATCTATCGAACAATTTTTCATTCATGAAATCTCTTAAACGGGTCTTCTTTGTTTTTCCATTCATGTAAAGTTTTTCAAGTGTTATCAGTTAGCTTTATTATGCCTTGATTGTTCTAAAAAGCAAATAATGTTTAATGAATGATGATGATTTTATTACATTTTTTATTTATGTGTTTGTGGGATGCACAGTGAAAAGTAAGTAAGAGAAGGGCAGATTTCATTACTGGCATTAAGTGATAGATTTCTTAACACATTTTCAAATAAGACATTTATGTGTATAAACATTTCGTCAATAATATAAAGCTTTCGTACAGCGTGATTTACGAAATTGAACGTCTTAACATTTAGTTGTATTGAGATAGAAATAATAAAAATGTAGATCAATATTTTATATAAGTATTATCACGGAATACGGTTTTTAATAACATTTTATTACATTATTATATTAGCAATATATTTTAATGAATGTGCATGATGAATTATTCATTCTCAAATAAACATAAATATTTCTCGTTGTAAATTGTCGACTAGTGTCAATTTGCAGTAAGGTAAGCCTATGTACTCAATAATTATAATAATGCTATATATAAGGTTCTCTATTTAGAATAATTGATATTTCTTTGGCATTTAAATTGAACCTAATTGAAATGTATGTATATCTTGTATGTTAAAACTTTATTTTCAGTTTTTGTAATAATTATTAATTTTTGGTTATCTTAGTCAGTTTCCCAACTATTGACCATAAGAAAAAATCTTATTTGAACATGTGTTAAAAAAATCTATCACGTTATAAGTCAGAAGTGAAACCGGCCTTTATATCGGGTCCTCCAAGTGTAAATTTTTATAATCATCAATAAGTATTCTAATAATATTGAACCTAATATTATTATATTATCTGTGTTTGAACTTACCCTGACAGTGTTAGCGTATGAAGTAGCGACAGGGACTGCAGCCTTGACGATAGGGGCGCTAACATACGCGGGGGCGACACCGTAACCATGTCCCCAGGGCGCGAGGGCTGGGGCGCCGATCAGACCGGGCGCGGCGGCAGCGACGGCCAGAAGGGCGGTGAGGACGACCTGTTGATTGCAATTAATTATTAAAAACATGTTAAAAGATTACCAAAGTTGCAAAGTCCTTTGTTTTGGTATTTAGACCAGTTTTTTATATTGATTTAGCTTCAACTTTTTAAAAAGACAATGCATTTGCGTGTGCTTAATCTAACCGCATCTTACCAATAAGGCAAGCTTACATAGGTCTGATACTTTATTGAAATAAATTGTAATAATAATATATAGAATTCTAAGAAATAATGTACAATACAATAAATGTAGAACAAATACGAAGTGTCCGCCTATATAATAAGAAGGACATAAACCAAGAACCACGCAGTGTAGGCGTGCGAAAACTGGACTTTTGTGGTCTCGTTAAACAATAGTTCAACTAACGCCCTTGCTATCATGCTAAGATAGAGTACGACAAGCGTGTATTAATTAAGGTGCTAGTGCATTGATAATTACATGCCTGCTCACGCCTTGTAAAGTTACCGAGCAACTGCGTTAACACTAATCGTAGTGGTCACAGAGTTTGCGGTATTCGTCCACACATTGTTAACTAATATGCCGCTTAAAATAACGTCACATTATGTTCATCAAAACACTATCAGCTGTAAAATTATTAAAGTAAATTTCGTTAATATATTAACTGTTTAGTATTGAGCTATTGTTTATTAAGTATTATAACGAAATTTCTATGTTAGTTATATGACACTGTTAAGTGTTAGGACTTAATTCTGTAAATACATAGATTCTGACGAAACAATTGTATTGGAAACTTTAATAATTGTTATATCTATTATTACTAGTTATTAAAGTTTTCATAAATAGTGATTTCTGTATTATTTACTAATTCCGTACATTGTTATTTTTAATGTGAAACGCAATATTTAGAATAAATATACATAATGCTTTGAAGAATGTTAAAAGCAAAGTTCAGGCTCGGTAGACATTAAAGTACCTCTAGGTAAACATGATACAGATAAGTATACAGCGTAAGGGAAATAAATAAAAACGGATAGGTATATCTAAAGGTTGGCATTTACTTGTCGAAATTATTCACTCAAACAGACACTTAAAAGTCTACCGTATAGGTAGTAACCACTGACCTCGGAAGGTCGTTGCCGCTCGAGAATGTCAAGTTCAATAAGAACTCCTTAATCTGATACGATAAAAATATACCGCGAATATCACTTTCACATTTGAAGCGACGTGCAAAAAATGATTGATGGTAGTGGAGCATGTTTTTAAGGTATTTTCTTTAGCTAAATTACGCCGTATTTTAGGGTACATAAGTTTTAAACGAATGTTCACGTTAATGGCTCCAAAAATATTGATTCTTTATGTTGAAGTAGTATGTAAACAACAACCTTAAACCCTTGCGCTTGGTATAACATGGCATGCTAAAAGCTTTAATTTCTTTATTGGTATCAAACTTAAGGTCTCACGCTTCTTATGCTCTAACTGCCCCAGTATAACGTTGCAAAAGTCTATTAACAAATCTTATTACCAAATAATAAAATAATAATTCTAAAGGCCAAATGTTTTTCAGTAAAAAGTTTATCTTACCAGCTTGTACATTTTGGTTGGTTGGGATGAATGTGAAGCGTATTAGGGAGATATTAGATCGAATGTGCCTTAGAACTGTAAATAGAGGGCTTTTATAGTTCTAAGACTCGTGGTTCGGCCAAATCGGTCGAACCCTACCCAGTACTGTGCCTAGGTCATCTATAACTTAAGGCTAGATATGTGTGTACAGATAGCAAAAATGATATTAGTCAAATTTCATTGTTTTATATTAATGACAATTTATACATTCAGAATACTTCAGAGATACACCTTGTATAGAGGTATCTTACTTATTGTATTTATTCACCTTCTGCAAAGGAAATGCTACATTTAGATGTTGATGGTTGTTTTACCATAATCGTATGATAACAATATCATAATATGCAACTATTCAAATTCAAAAATAAATACGACTCGACAATGAATAACCAGAACACGCTTTGTTATAGTAACTCAATTTGTATAATTTTCCTATTTATTTTGTACGTTCATAATTAAATACCTACTAACTAAAACAAAAACGAAATATATTCTAGAAACAATTATCCTTACAGCATAAAGTAATAAACATTAATATGTTAATAAAAATAAAAAAAATATGCATAAATAGTAAGGCAACCAATTCAACATATTTCATAATGGTCCATTGAAAAGTTACATTTGGGGTTGCATTTTTTAGAGGACGCAATTTTATTTTTTTGATGTGTAGGGGTGGTCAGTGTGAAGCTATCACCAAGTTTGTGGGGTCACCACCCTTGTCCCACGGCCGCCATCTTGAAAATAGCGGTTGATATGGTTTTTACGATATATCTCTTAAACTATTTATTTGATAAAAAAAATTTGTTTACATTATTTGTTGCAAATTAAATACTCTACAACTTTGATCCTGCAACTTTTTGTCGTAGAACTATAAATAAAAAAGTTATAAGCGAAAATGTTCAGAAATTAGAGCCATTTATATTTTTCAATAAAACTTTTTTTTATCATTTTACGAAGAAATGATATCAGACCATTTTTGTAGATTGTTTTTCGAGGAACAACTTTTATATACAACATTTTTTCATTAATTAAATAGCTAAGGTTTTACAGCGCTCCGAAGTGAGTACTAATTTTCAGTACTCTGAACTATACAGTATACTTATATTATGTGTGTACTAATAATAATTTGTCATCAGTAATGGTTTTTTTTTGTTATTATAATATTTTTAATAATTAATTTTGCAATATCACTAATAATTAATTATTGAATCTTTTCCCCACCACCCAGGAGGTAGAGTCTGGAAGCGCGACTTTTTTTTACGTCGAAAAGCAGGTCTGAAATGTTCTGCAGTGTGCTTCTATTGTTCTGGAGTATGAGAAAAGAGCCAATAGCCAATATATGTATAGTTAAGAGTACTGAAAAATAGTACTCACTTCAGAGCGCTGTAAAACCTTAGTTATTGACGTTATGAAAAAATGTTGTACATAAAAGTTGTTCCTCGAAAAACAATCTACAAAAATGGTCTGATATCATTTCTTCGTAAAATGATAAAAAAAAGTTTTATTGAAAAATATAAATTAAATTAAATTAAATTAAATATTTATTTATTTTCTCATCACAAATGTACAATCAACACATACATTGTTAATCTATATATATCTTAATACTAACATTTGTGAGAGACTGGTGCCCGCGATAAGTACAAAATACTTGTGTTACGGGTCACCAGGCCCCCAAGCATTAACAATCACATCTATCAGATAAACAATGAACGTGAACATTAAATGAGAAAGAATTAATCATAATTAAAGTTAAATGAAAAATTAATATCGAAAAATTACCAATGGATATATTATAAATTATTTTATAGATGAGATGAAAGGTTAAAATGAATTAATATAGTGTATAAATGGCTCTAATTTCTGAACATTTTCGCTTATAACTTTTTTATTTATAGTTCTACGACTAAAAGTTACTACACCAAAGTTGTAGAGAATTTAATTTGCAACAAATAATGTTAACGATATTTTTTTATCAGTTAAATAGTTAAAGAGATATATCGTAAAAACCATTTCAACCGCTATTTTCAAGATGGCGGCCGTGGGACAAGGGTGGCGACCCCACAAACTTGGTTTTAGCTTCACACTGACCCCCCCTACACATCAAAAAAACAAAATTGCGTCCTCTAAAAAATGCAAGGTTAGGGCTAAAAAATGTAACATTTCAATGGATCATAAGTTACTTTGCCTTTCAAAATGCAAGCCGCATTCTGGACCGTGGGCTGGAATGGCTTACTCTTGTCTTTTATAGAAAATATTAGTAATATTTGTGACTTATTACATCAGCTGTTAACAACCTTCGCTATATTGGTAAAAGCTTTATATTAACGGGTAATAATTATTGATAATAACATTTTATCACTTACCTTTGGTCAATGATAACAGCATTGTTTTTTTTAATCTGGAATATTAAATGAATAAATTACCCGTAGCTCCTAATTGAAAAAAAAATGTGAAGAGCCTTAATTCAATATATTATGTTTATTTTATATAAAAAAATAATTAATCTATTGATCCAAACATGGCCATCCTATATGTTCAGGAACGTATTCAGTTGTTCAATTAAGATGACAAAAACATCTATTTATCAAGACAAGACAAATTGATATAGTCTGAGAAGTGTATGAATGAGGGTAGAGCTAAATATCGCTGAATAAGGGAACCCTACAGAGTAGGAATACAATAAGTGGGATTGTCCATAATGTAAGGTCACGTACTCGGTAGGTAATTTTTCTTTTATAGCAGAATAATAGCTATTAATATTAATACAACCTTTATATTTTTAGTCTAAATTAATGAATAATTTTGCTAAGTATAGGATATATCATAAATTAATTAATTATATAATTTCAATACTGTATGACACTTTTATAAAATTAGATATTTAGATACATAAGTAGGTATATTTAAATAAACAACAAAACTAAGATAGGTTACGATCGAATCGTTATCAAAGAGCTTTAAAAAAGCTTAATAGTAAAATCAATAAGTTCAGCATATAAATCAGCTTAATATAATATTTAACTTTCTTATACATGGTTATTCTTGGGGTGGGAGAGTATTTTCAAATAACTGTAATATTGTGGCAGTCAGAAAAAAAGCTTTCGTTAATGTTAATGGGTGATCATTGCTTTAAAGTCTAGAGATATACATGTTTGTTTGACTTTTTTGTGTATAGGCCCCTGCAATGGAAATATGGAAATACATGGAAAATAATTTTGATTTTATGTTTCTGTGATTATAAATTACATTAATAAATGTTTATATTCAGTCATACTTTACTTCTTACTTCCGAAAGTTTAAACAATCACGAGTATGATTCCGTATCCGCCTAATTACAAATGAACTCTTTTATAATAATTTTTAATATTTCCTTTTATACTGACCTTACTTGGAACACTTGGTTGCTATAACAAGCTTATTTTTAATTCCACACATACGATATGAAACTTTACAGAGGCGTTGTCTACTACGACAAGTCATTTTGATCCTTTCTTGTAATATTATAACAAAATTTATTGCCATCGAGTAAAAACTATTGTCATTTTGAGAGCATATAAATACCCTGAAATAATTTTAAATAGGAATGTATTTTTATGAAAAAGTAGTCATCAATTTTTCCAAAAAGATAAATACCTATATATGTTTCTATATTTTATTCTTTAAAACGTCAAACGAAAATATCAATTCAAGGTTATGAAAACAAAGAAAGATGAGCGTGATATTCATAACTCTATTCTTTTTAAATTTTAATTAAATTAAAATTTGCAATCATAATATACCAGAGACGTAGAGAACGTAGATAACTTTTAGTAAAAAAATGAAGAGCTCATGAAAAACGATCAAAATTGTTCAGTCCATATGCAATGATAAGACTTATCTTATAAACTAAAATGTATTTCTATAGAAGATTTTGCACGTTAGCAGACAACTATTGAATTAATTTCTGTCAACAGAGTAGTTTAAGAATAGAGAATTTCTTTCTTATTATATTTTAATAAGTAGGAAAGCTTTGTCTCAAATTTTTATTTTTTATCAAAGAAACGCCTCAAATATGTTTATTGAAGGAAGCTACCTTCCTTCATCAGATTTTCTTGGAAGCTTATAGAGAATACTTGAAGTTTAACAATTAAATATGAACGTAATTGACTGAGATTATTATTAAGTAGTCCTTATAAAACTTCAGATATTAGGACATTGACTTCGACTTATCTTTCGGTATTTTGACGAATTTCCGTAATCATTTTATTACTTACATCCCAATGAAATTCGATAAAAGGAATAGCTCAAGTGTGTAAAGATTTATGTTATTTTTTTATAATATCCTCTTTACTTTCACAGAAACCTTTCTTATTCTTGTCAATTCGTTAATGATTTATGGTTAGTTGGTAAAGGAAGCGGTCGTTGACTTCAGATTTTCTACTCTATTACACATTTACACAAAGTAATATGATTTATTTTCTTATATTGTAGCATTAATATTAGTTTTTGAATAGTTCGTGTTATTATCTTGTATGCTGCAAACTATGCATTTTAATGGTACACTTTACTAAGAACCAAGAACATTAATAGGTTTAGGCTTTGTTATACAATGTTTTCATTAATATCTAAGTGTGTTTCCATTTTATCTACGTTAAAAATACAGTTATGGTAGAAAACTTTACAAACGTTCTGATATTAATTGTATAGAACTTAATAGCAATCTGAAGCACAAAAAAGTAAAATACAATTAATGTTGTTTCGTTTCATTCTCTACATCTCTCTAAAAGTAGAGCTTAAAGCTTCACGCGTCCTACGTACATTATTTGCTCGTAACTAAATCAGTATGTTATAGTAGGACGCGTGAGGGGTTAAGGAATACTAAACGTTAAAACAAATCTAAATATAAATTTAGATTCCTTTATATATTCATATTATTATGTGCCAATTTTTCTTCATAATACTGCATTGAAGTTATTTCATATAATGCATATTTTAAACATGAAATACACTTACGTAATGGAAGCAAACTTTAATAAAATATCAACGCGCGTTGTAACAATGAGCTTATTTTTTTAAATTTTCAAAACTATTAATTGAAGAAGTAATCTCCAAATTTTCTTTTTAAATAAAATATTGTGTCTTGTGTCTCTGTTATATTTATCTGTAAGTTAAAAGACATGTGCTAAATGAGGGCAGTACATTTCAATGATACCATTACACGGTCAAAAGAGTTATTATCGGCTTGTTTCTATATCAGCACGCGACTAATATATAATAACGCACAATGACGTTGATTACCGATTTACTTACAAATCTAGTTGTTTCTTATCTTAAATAGAATTTAGAAATATTTAACTCGCCGTGCACTGCGGCTTCGCCTGTGGTAGACTATCGAAAATAAATCGTATCAACTCACCGACCTTCGTGGGATCATGCAGAACACTTTGCTGATGATCATCAGATGATGAAATGCATTTTTATGATTCTATGAAGGACATAAAGACAAACATTAATTTTAATATATTTGCTAGTGAATATGATTAGCTGTTTTAATATTTTTGAGACAACATTTTTATTGGTATCTACTGTAAAAATAAATAATAACATTCACTAACCTACCTATTCATAAATTCATTTATACTTAGTGTCCATTTCGTGAACATATTATGTCTGCCTTTGATAAAAATAAAAATATATCATTAAAATATGGGTGATAATCAAAATCATAAATTTTAAGAAAGGACAATAAAATAATTGAAATCCAATTTTTATGTACAATATATACTTCAAAATATTTTAATTTATATACATTATATTATTGAGCAAGTCACTAGGCAATGAAGACGCCAAATTCGTTTATAAGTAGTATGGAGAAGCGATGTATCTAGCGAAGGGGGAAGGGGCAGCTACAACAGGAGATGCAGCAGCTACCACGGGAGCGGGGGCAGCTACGTATGGAGATGCGGCCACTAGAGGTGCGTTGGCGTATACTGGTGCGGCCACCGCGTGGTTGATGCTGTGAGCGGAGTACGAGCTGGCGTAAGGCGCTACAGCATACGCTGCAGCAGCAGGGGCCACGAGTGCAGCAGGGGCAGCAGCCAGAGGCAGCACTCCAGCGTTGGTGACGGCGACGGCGGCGAGGACAACCTGTATAATCGAAATCATCATTATTAAACTGTTGTGAACTCCTAATTTGTGGCTTGAATGTGAATATTTTAGAAAAACTTTATTTTGGCTTTAATGGTATTTTTGTGACACTTTTAAAACACTTTAAAATGATTATTTTAACTTTAAATTGTGAATATTTTTATGACACTTTAAAACACTTTTAAATGTTTACTATTTTTCTATAAATTCTTCCGTTAGAATATAAAACTCACAAAGAATTTGGCGATCATTTTGCTTATTGTTGTGACTGCTCACAAGTGAGATGTACGTTGAAGTATTCGATGTACTGTGTCGTCTTCAGGAGTGCACAACAATATATACTGTTTGTCCATTTCATTGAGCAATAACACGGATAAGGAATACATTTGATTCTATTACACGGCCACAGCAATCCGCTGGCACTGTAGTTTTGACCCAGACGAGCAATGCATTTTAATTTGAAGTCAGTCCGCGTCAATTTCACTGCGTGTTATATAATTGCCAAAAGAAACGGACGCAAGGGAATATGAAATACGAGTACGTTTATTTATTGGTTTTGCATTTAAATTACATATAATATAGTTTAACATATAATATAGAAATAATTTGGTGAGGTTTCTAAGTACGGACGGTTGACTAATTTGCAAATATTTTCATATCGTGAACAATATATTTAAATGCATAGTTTATATGAAAATGTTGTCCACTGAATATTTTCTCATGGAATAACTTAATAACATTGTACATTTAAAAAATGATAAATAAGAAAATATGTTTACAAAAACATGATTATATTTTCAACACTGACCTCATACTTTCAAAGAATTGCAAAATTTCACGACGCTATTTCCCAATTTGCTCCATTTCTCCAAGTGTGCTTTGAGAATTCCAATTGAATAGCCGCAATGCGTCAAATGTTTTTTTAATACGTACGTAATCTGAATCACAATAAACAACATATAAAAGGCTTTACTTTTTCTTGTCAGTCACACATCACATTCTTTTCTGGTTAAGGAAGGTTCTTCTACAAACAAAATGCTTTCTTTCAAATCTGTAAGCATACCATTTATATAGAAATTAGTTAATTATTGATTGTTTATTATAACATAATATAGAATTTAGAATATTAAAATGTATTTTTATTTTGCAGATCGTACTCGTCGCTGCGGCGTTCCTCTCCACTGAAGCAAGCGTGGTTCCTGCTCCATTAGTTGCTCCTGCGCATGTGGGTTACGCTCACGCCGTTCCCCAGAATGTTCCTCCATACGCTTCTCAAATTAACATCGAGAGTCGGGCAATCAACGGCTTGGTGCCTGCGGGTGTTGCTGCCCCATTCGCTGCACCTTTAGCTGCACCAGCTGCTTACGCCGCACCAGCACATTACGCCGCGCCTTACGCATCATATGTTGCAGGACCAGCTCCTCTATACTCATCTTATGCCGCTCCTTATGCTCTACCCGGTCCCTTTGCCCCAGCTGCATATGCTGCTTCTTATCATTATGCTGGAGCTGCCCCATTAGTCCGATCCCCCTACGGTTTCGCCCCAGCGTTCGTACGATAGTTTGTAAGAAAACATCTTGAACCTTCCCAAAGACTTATCATTAGTTTAAGAATTTTGTACCTTATGAAATTAAATAAATAATTTTTGTAATATATTTTCTTTCATTTGAACTTCTTACATTTTTTTTACCCTTTTTATGGTCTATTTAAGTATTATATTATTTGAAAAAAAGAGACATTCGTTTTGTATCTTGCGTTTTTTTTATTTTATTTAAAGTTATGTATTTCACTCAAGATCTAAAAACGTCCTCGTACTGTGTCACATAATACAAAGTAAACTTTTGTTCCAATTAAGTTAAATAACAACTTTGATACGATGATAATTGATATGGATTCACCTTAATGATCTGTGTCACAATGTTAACAAAGCAAAGTCATACCTACAACAAGTAACTATCATATTTCTGAAGAACACTTACGAATAAACTGTGTCTAGTTGTTTCAATTTTGACACATAAACATTGTGTTGCTAAGTGTTACATCAAGTTAATATTGTTGTATGAATAGTGTTGAAAAAATATGTTTTTAGTGAATATCGAGCCACAATCCTCTGAAAACTTACTTATTTATTATTTACGTATTTTTACCAATATTCCGATCAAATTAGACATATACATAAACCAATATTTAACACTATCGGTAAGTGAAAACGCAATAATAGGGAAAAGATAAATTGACTGCATGGTTAATGGAAATGATAAAGAGACAATTATATGGAAATGATAAAGAGATAATATTTTTTTATTACCTATTAACGAGGCATTTTCTAACAAAAAGGTGCCCGAAAAAACTGAATGTAATAAATGATTACAGCATGTCTTTGTGTACCTCTTTTGTACATTGGAGTTTTAACCTAGAAAAACTAAGGGACCAGCTAAAATTTAACTTTAAAACATTAATTTACTTTTATTATTTGTAGACGGAATCTGCTTAGCCTAGTTCAATATCGTAAAGGTGTTTCAAGAGAGATTCACAGGTATTGATTGAAAAATTTCATGCTTCTTATAAATATGTGCCAGTGTATAGATTACTGTTCCAGAATCATATAGTTAGATATCACTAAGCTACTAAGTTATGAATATGAATGATAATATAACAATGTGTTAAAACTTAAAAATGTTTGCCTTCGTCACTCCGGAATAATTTTGCTTTCTGCTAGAAAGTTAATCGGTTAATAATTTTCGGAGCTTATTCAAAACAAACAAGAAAACCACCGTAAGGTTTAAGTAATTTCGATATCTATACACCACTATTTTTTAATCAGTACAAAAAATTTTACAGGGTGTTAAGTATCTTTAACCAATCATATTTGTGTAAGAAATAATTAAAAACACTAACAAACAGAAATGTCCCAAAATTGTCCACATAAATATGTAAAAATTGTTAAACCTATAATTTAATCAATGACCCACACTAGGTATTGTGTTGTAATTTTCTAGCGTACGATTTCGAGTAGGTCCGCCCCGTCCGCGGCACAGCTCCATTGATAAATTCCGGCAAACTCGCGTCGATGCTCGCCATTCCTCACCCCGCCACCCCCTTTCCCTCTGCGGCCTGCGCCCGCGTCGCACCCCAACGGCCCCCCGCCCCAACGCGACAAACAGTGCCAAATTGTTAGCGGAAGTGAAAACTTGCTTTTTTTCGTCGCGTTTGTTTATGTTCTTCCCGGTACGATGTCATATCAATTCACATCACGGGATTATGTACTTGCTTCGTGCGTTCTTTTTGAGTGGGGAAAATGCGAGTGCAGCAGTACGTATGTACAGATAAGAGTACCCGAGTCCCGAACGCTCGATCGCCAAATGTACGAACTGTGGTAAATGCTTACCAGCAGGCGTTGTCACAAAATGTTTACGTGTAATGTACTAGCGTATTTTGAAGAGGATCCTCGACGTAGTACGAATGTCGAATAACGCTGCGGTTCATGAATTTCTCACAGCGGAGTTTGGAAGTCAGTGGATCGGTCGAGGCGGGCCTGCAGCTTGGCCTCCTCGCTCACCTGATCTCACACCCTTGGACCTCTTTTTGTGGAGTGAAATTAAGTGAACAAGACCCAAAAGTGAGCCGGTTAGTGTCGATCAATTAAAACAGCGCATATTGGATGAAGTGAAAAGACAAAAAAACGTACCTACTTCTCTCGTTAAAAAACAATTTAATAAAACGTGCACGTCTGTGTATTGACAATGGTGGTGGACATTTTGAAGGACAATTGAAATACTTGTAAGGTTAGTTAAGATAATTGTAAATACCAGCTGATTCTAACTTCTTAAATACGCCAAAATCGTTTTTTCTTTCAATACAGATTAGGTATTGTAAATACAGCTGATTCTAACTTCTTAAATACGCTAAAATCGTTTTTTCTTTCAATACAGATTAGGTATTGTAAATACAGCTGATTCTAACTTCTTAAATACGCCAAAATTCGTTTTTTCTTTCAATACAGAATAGCTTATTTTATTTTGATATTGTTTGTTTTGTAATTACATACCTACGTACCTATTTAATTTATTGTAAAAAAGTAATTATGCCGGTCCTAAGCCCGAATGAAGTATGAAGGGTAGATTTGAATTTAGGAAATTAAAATAAATAAAGTTAGTAACTACCTACATGTCTTGTTTCATTTTATTGTCCAAGGTTAGGTAATACTATCAACGATTAAGTCAATGAACTCTGCAATGTGTCTATGATTTTAGTGAGACTTTCTTAAATAAACAAATGATTATATCTTTGCTATTTATCGATATTATGTAATTCTTACATCATACATATTATTATGATAATAATGTATTCGCTAACATGTCCTTAAAGTTTTTGTACTGATTAAAAACTAGTGGTGTATATATTATGAACTAATAACTTAATAAGATAGATATAATAATAAGGTAGTATGTAGTTGTAGAATTGTTGCAAATAAATGTTTGTAATATACCTATTTATTTTATTTTTCATTGTACTTAAAACAAATTATTCTTTCTTGCTTATTAACATAATAATTCAAATGTTATAGTATCATAAAATAAAAATTTCAATGTAATTCAGGTTTGGAAAAGATTTTTACTTGTACATGCTCGTATTATCACTTGTACTATTAAATAAAGCTTGTTTGTTTATCTATCGATTTAATCAAATTTAGAAGCTTAATAATTTATTGGAGTTTGTACTCAATGCCCATAAATTTATTAATTGTATAGAATTAACGTGTAGCGAAACGAAATAAAAACTTATTCGCATGTACAATTCAAATTCGTTTATGTTTAAGCTCATAAATATTCATGAATTAAAACATAGTTCAATTAATATCATGATTCAACATTTTTTTAAATGTTAATTGAAAAAAAACACACATTTCATATTCATATTTATTTACAATTGTATAAAAACAGCCTCAGTATAAAAATAGCTTTAACAACCACGACACAAAATACTATAACAATCTTATAACAATATTAAAAACTACGTTCTACAATTAATTTACTTCCACGCGAATTGTTTCACTACAGGAGCGGGTAACACCGGTGGACCGAAGGCATATGGGAAAGCTTTTGCAACTGCTAACGGCGCGGGAGCAAAAACTGGAGCAGGCGCTAAAACTGGTCTAGCTATGGGTGAGAATGGCGCTACTGGTAAAGCCGCACGGGCAAATACAGGTGCAGCTGGTACGGGCACAGGCGCGTATCTTGGATATGCAGGCGCAAAAACAGGAGCCGGTGCAGGTAACGCAGGGTACGCGGGAGCAACTGCTGGCGCTGGAAATACTGGCGCGGGTACTGGTGCTGGCAGGAATGGAGCAGGTGCCACTGCTGGTACGGGAGCTGAGAATACAGGAGCTGGGTAAACGCGAGCTGGCAATGGTGGTGGTAATATAGGAGCAGCAGCTAATGAAGACGCAACAGCAGGGAAACCTGGAGATACGGCATGAATTGACCGTACGGGTGATGGGAAATTGTAGAACGGAGCATATCGCACAATTGGAAACGACTTTACTGCTGCTAAGTGTGCGTGTGGTAGAGGCACGTGACCAAACCCGCTAGCGTGGCAGCTAGCTATGATGGTGGCCAAAGACAGGACCTGTAACAATTAATTATGTTGTTTAATTCAGTTTGTAAATGCAATGTTGCTTTAATTCTTGCAGTTATTAATACCCATGTTTTTTTATTTCAATAGATTAGTTGCTTTATATCGACCAATAAATGAATATTTTCTAATATTGAACTTACTAGTTTCGTGATAGACATGGTTTGGGAGTACCACGACTTGATTAGTGGAGTTGTTACGTGGAAGTATAACAATGCATGTGGCAGTAGTGGTTATATAGTTACAACTGTTGCAAGCATTGTTTCTATATCCGTCGCTAAGGGTTTCACTTTTCATCGATGGGACATGTGCATGCTCAATTAGGCGCTAACGTGGACATCATCGGTTACCGAATATGTCACGCACTTGACCATTATCGGGGTCTTTGCATAACGTAATCCAATTTGTAGGTTATAAGGGAGTATGTCATAATTGACTAACAGTTTATAAAAAAAAATAAGCATCTAAAGTATGACATTTATTACGGATAAATGAGACAAGTGCAAATTGCTTAATTAGATACGTTTATCCTTGTAGAAATGTTAACTAAAAGCTTTTTTGTAGACATAATATTTAAATATATTTATTAATAACGTTTATTTTATACGATAACGGCTATATTCGATATTATTTTATAATTAGGTAACTATTTCAATTTAGGGCTGATTTTTCAATCCTCGGTTAAAACTTATTCGTCGAATAATGTATAAAACTACCATTTTAAAAACGTATTCTAATTGCCCGTATTTGACAGTTTACGTGACATTTTAAAAGTATCGTGTAATACTTTATTGGACGGATAAGTTTTATCCAAGCATTGAAAAATCGGCCCTTAGTCAGAAAGGTCTAATAATGTAAAATACACCAGGGTGAACCTTCAGTTCACCCCCGCGTCCGCGTTAAAATGTAGAAACCCTTCTGGCTAACATTGAGAAACACCACACAAAAACAAAAAAAAAAAGAATGTAAAATAATCCTATTTTACTATTTTACCTATTACGTCATCGCCGTGAGCCGTCCATATAATATGCTTAACAATAGCTTAGTTACTTGTTTATTTTCGTCTATTCGAATATTATACACGTTTAAATTTCTTTGTAATGCCCTTTTGTTATAAGATGTGGGGTTTCGGGGTAGAACTACCTCTATTGAAGATTGAACCGAATTTCCCAAGGTCAGCACAAATAATAGAATCTACGACAAACAAAATATATGGTATAACTTTGAATTTGCTATTTATAGTCTATTTAATTTATGCCTAGAAACTGTATATGGGTTCTTAAACACGTATAAATTTAGCATTCAAAATTATTATCATACTTAGTTGTAATTTTATTAAAAACTAGCAAACCGGGCGAACTCCGTTTCGCCACCAGAGGCACCTTTTCTTTACTATAAACCTCACGGAGCCTGAGACCTTTCCAACGAATGCAAAACCGTGGAAATCGGTTGGTGCGTTCTGGAGCTATAGCGTCAGGAAGGAAAACCCGACTTATTTTTATATAGTAGATGATTCTATAGGTACTACTTACATCTACAATAAATATATCTAGGTACTAATTTACATTACACTATAATTACAGGAAGAAACTAATTGATTTTAAGAAATGCTTTCTTCAAACACGCTTAATTAAGTATGACGTACGAGATGTCATTGTGGAACTTCAGTAAGATTTTAGCTACTTTTAGATTTTCTACGATTCCTACAATATATTCGATATCATAAATAACACGTGTTTCACTAATTAGGTTATTCAAAAGCTCCTGGGATTTGATACCCTAAATCTGATGAAGGAATTCTCTACGGTAATAACAATCGCTCTAAAACAAATTGAACTATTTCCCTGTAGATCGTTTAATATGCGATTTAATGAAAATATTATTGTAAATGATTAAAAATAAGAAACAATTGAACATTAACGTTTTATCATTTAAATTCGTTGCTTCGTTTCTTTTTGAAGTTTACAAATTAGCACACGTGTTTGCTCATATTTAATAGGTACAAAACATACTTATAATTAATCATTTAAGCGTAAAGGTATCAAAATATATTACAATAAAATATTCGACGTACATTTTTCCTCGTGAGAGCGTCGAATTCAATATTTTTTTTTAATTATCTAATATAAAAATTTTCTTGTCTTAAAATAATCTTTCACTTAGGTGGGTATCTATATATATAAAACTCAAAGGTGTAAATTTATAAAGAATAGAAAAAATTCGATCACGAGGCGGGACTCGAACCCGCATCCTTTCGCGCCATTCCGGGGCGGATGCCTGACCAACTCAGCCACTCGTGACCCGCCAGAGCAATCGAATTTATTCTATTCTTTCAGTTTTATGTGTCTAAGGGACACACCGCGCGCTATCTAGGTCATCCACTCAAAGGTGACTGATATAGTGATCTATCAACGCACAGCCCAAACCACTGGACGTATCGGGCTGAAATTTGGCATGCGGGTAGATGTTAGGACGTAGGCATCCGCTAAGAAAGGATTTCCCGAAATTCTTGCGGGAACGGGAAAAACGGGGATGTACGTACAAAGTCGTGGGCGGAAGCTAGTATACCTATATGTTTTTAACTACGTCCAATTAATTGTGGTACATATAAACACATACATTTTGTTAATATGCACATTGCACATCATACATGTATAAGCATTTAGCATGGTAAATCGAGAGAGCAGATAGAAATCCCGAATTTCGTAACCATTCGAGTCTTAACAAAGGACAAATTGAATCATTATTCCTATACAACATTTTCAGCTGCGTATTTATTTTTTCAAATCACAAGGTAGCTCGTTACGTCTGAAAGTTTTAACGTGACCATTCTTGGAACGCGTCACGGGTCGGGCGCGCGGTATCGTGATAATAAGAAACGTGATCACAAATGTTGTCCTTATAGATAGTTTCTTCGATATTGCATCTACTTCTTTTACATTGCTTGAATGTTTTGTATTGTTTGTTTAAGTTTATTGACCCCCGGAAAGCGTCGCATTTTTGTAATGTGGTTGAAAATACGACGTGTAAAAAAATTAACTATTTTGTTGTATTTTTTTTAGAATAGTATTTTCATACTCTATTATTTGTTTGTATTTAATATCTTACATATTATCATATAATATTTAACAGGTACTTTTGTTATGTTTTGAGGATAAGTACTTTAAATTTAAAAAGAACATTAAACCTGTGCTTGTGCATGCATTTGTGCTTATATTGAAATTATCAACGGATAACAAAATAAAACTTCAAATTATTGGTACAATCTATTTATTTTAGGAAGGTCTTCATTTAAGGGCGATCAGAGGAGCAGAGGGTGCGTACGCATACGAAAGTGGAGCGGAATAGTACTGAGCAGCCGGAGCCAGGTATCTCGCGGAGTAGTACGCTGGAGCAGCTACAAGAGGTGCGGCCACGGGAGCAGATACAATTCCATTGTAGTTCCTTGCGATGTACTGTGAGCTAGAGGCAGTGACGATAGGTGCTGGCGCCGCGACCAATGGTGCGGCTACATAGGGAGCTGGGGCTACTAGCGCCGCTGGAACGCCGGGTTTGGCGGCAGCTAAGGCGAGAGCAGCGAGGAAGAAGACCTGAAATGGAAGATGACAAAATTAGATAAGATTCAAGTATAAAAAGCTATGTGAGAAAAAGTTGACTGTAACGGAGCTAATATGAGTTTAAATTATAAATCAAATACTTTTAATCAGAAGCAAATGTTATAGGAAATTTATCCGAAATCCTGATTCTTATCGATATTATTTGCGATATTATTGCTAGGATATACTTTTTAAAACAAGCATAATAATCACAATTTCTCCGTACCTTTCCGATCATTTTAGTTAATTTGTTGTGTTGTTGGAAGTACCAAGTGGTATGTACTATTTGAGGACAATAGCCAGCTTTTATACAAATAAAATAAGATTCACCTTGTACGTTTCGTCACGAGTATTGCACGGGTAACTAAGACGCTGGGCACGCATTGAGGACGAACGCCTGACGTACGACCATTGCGACGAATTAACTGGACCAATAAATAACGTAACTTAAAATTTCGGCAGTGTCGTGCATTTAAAAACGTTATTGGGTATGTAATCTGAGCAAATATGCTTTAATTCGCATTTTCATATTAAAAAAAAAATTGTACACATTAATATTGACATCAAATATCCGTAGTAAATCTAGACTCTACATCAAGTCGTAAATATGTAACTCTATATAAAATTATCCTTATTATTGTTTAAGGAAACCAGGCTCTTCCAAAACCTGTACATATGTATACAAAAAGAAATACAAAAATTTGTACTATGAATTTTAATTAAAAAATATGAATAATAATATTTTTTCGCAAAATTAAAAAATCCGTATTTCTATATTTGTTATTAGGGATCTCTAATAAAAAATACAGGTGACCTGACTAAATAGTAATTAACATTCAATTTTAAGTCAAACAAACATAACATTCCAAAAGTAGAGACTTTTACAAAATTTTACTTCTTGACAAAAGTTATTTATTAACTACGTGTTTAAACTTTGTATGGACAAAATATTTGAAGTTATTTGGAGACTTTCCAAGTTCAAGCGATTATATTAAGCGAAACTTTACATTTCCAGCTTCATTCTTACCGGCGTTTTCTTTTGCCACAGATTAATCTGATAAACAAAAAAAATGAAGATAAGAAGATATTTTAAATCACTGGTTAAATTGCGATTTTCGATTTACTGTTCCTTGTACTTTGTAAAAACAGCTGTTTTCCCAGCTTTGCTTTTTACTGAAAAGTTTATGGTAAAGATTTAACTTTCTGAAGTCTTAGGTATATGAATTTTTAATACTTATCTGTAAAGTTGTTTTTAAATTAAGACATCAAAAAACAACGATCAAAATATATTTCCTGTTTACAACATCTATTTGTATGTATAAAAAAAAATTCAACCAAACTTTCGCAAAAATTAAAATTCTTCATTATATTTACGGTATAACGACTACATATGAGAGGCCGGGTTTGTATAGCAACACTCGGGACTGTCAGGATTCATATATCCCTATCAAATACCCGATCATGCGTACCACTGTTTATCGAAGTGAGCATTAACGAACACGAAATCGTGCAATCATTTTACCAAGTCATATTTAAAATACAGAGGGTTTGTTTTACATATTAATATTATTTAACTATCTGTCCGGAAGAAGTTGTTCTGACGCTATGGCCCCTTTCACGTTTTTCTTTTCCAAAAGAACCTTCCATTGGTCGATTCGTTCTCGAGTATTTAGCAACACTTTTGGCGATTCATTTTTATTTATATAGATTTAAATAAATAATAATAATGTATGCTAACCCGGTATGTAGAGCCTCGAGGCCTGGGTGGAAGATGAAATGTTGTCGCTTTAAAACTTTTTTCTGTACGATAAATATAAAATCACAGAACATATAAATATGTTCTGTGTATAAAATATACTGTGAAAAGAGACAACTACAATTTTTGGCTCTTTATAAAGCCAAATATTAATCTGTGATATTAATGGTTTAAAAGACAAACTAAAATAAGACTAGTTCAATAAATAAAGCTTGAGTTTTAACAGGAATCTCATGAATAATGGAGTTCTGTACACTGTACAGATTTTGTGATATTCACAATTTTTCTAGACACTAGACTTTATCCTAATTTGCAGATTAATTGTTATATCATATTAATATTCTTTATATATTTATTTTAGCACATCAACCATACCACATAAAATGTATTACGTAGATATTTAATATGTTTGTTGTTTTTTTCTTTGCTCTTAACAATTTAAAGCTTGTTACAACCAACTGAATATTATTTTATTGTATAAAAAGGAAATGACGAATTAAGTGAATGTTGTTCCTATACAAGCCTTCAAGTTTTGCCATTTTTTCATGTATTTTGAGGGATAATTATAATCTCCATTGATTGTAAAGCCCGATGCCCGAAGTGTATTAATATAATAAAGTTACATATTTTTAAATATCAGTCACTCCATTACCTGTAAGTACTATTCAAATATAATATTATAAGCATGTACATTATACTTATTGGCGACATATAGTTGAAATATAAACACGTACAAGCATAATATAAATGCAGTCAGAGTCCTGCCATACAACAATATGATAATTATTATGACTATCCGTTATGTGACCACTTTTACTTTTCTTATACCATGCTATCAACGCTTTGTCTATTTTTGCACGAGTCTATAATCGTCGGCTTGTCTTTATTGATTTGCGTATGTATTTATCTATATTTTGTTTAAAACATTTGAGTATTATAATATGTCTATACTACCTCAATTATTTTGTTAATAAGCTATTTATAATAATTTTATTTTAGTTATTATTTATTTTATAATTAACTAGCTTTCCGTCCACGGCTTTGCACGGTTTGTGTAAAACCTAATAAATTTTATAATAAAACCTTCCTCGAGAATCTATCTATTTAAAAAAATCGCATCAAAATCCGTTGCGTAGTTTTAAAGATTAAAGCATAGGTACAAGACACACAGACGGCGGAAAGTGAATTTGTAGCCATTAGAATTCATAAACCCAGATGGGTGCAAATAAAATAAAAAAAACGTGTGGCACTCGGGGACTGCCGCGGTAAAGCTATTGCATAGCATGCCTTCAAGCCACACCTCCGAGCCCGTCGGAGTGGGGAGCGTGAGGTTTTTTCGTTACGGAATTTCTCGATTCGGTCCCCGCGCTCAAGGCCCGCGATAGAAGCTATGCAATAGCTTAAAATAGAGCCTACAATAAAGTGTCCAAAATCAACATCCCGTTCATTTTTCATTAAATAAATGCAAAAATAAGTATATGTTGCTTGCACGCACAAGTGATGTAGAGAGCTCTATTAGGCTTGGAAAATAAAAAAAATGTAATAAAAAAGTATAAATAGTGTATTTACAGTTGAATTAAACTAAGCTGTGAACTTTAACAAGTGGTCATTTTGTAAACATTTTGCTAGTATCTTTTCTATTCATTTTATAATCTTGGTGGTTTATTTAGTGGCCTGTTGACGGGTCTAAATGTTGTTGGCTCTATATCTCTAGAGTTCGACCGCTGGTTTTGCATTATCCTTCGCGGCGCATTTCTCGCCCTCTGCGGCGCTCTGTATGCAACTAGCGCTGCAGGAACCCTTATTGTGCGAACTCTCAGGGGAGCCGATACTGGCCTTATAATTATTCTAGTCTTTGGTATAAAAGTATGCACGTGAGGTACAGCTTTCAACGCTAAACTGTGATGGTGATGATGATGTTGATGGTGGTGATGATGGTGAAGGCCAAGTGGAGGTGGGGCGATATATGTTAGAGGAACTGGAACAACTTCCACCGTGGTCTTCAATTTTTGGGGTCTCTGCGCCGGTTGTGGAACTTGCTGGGGTAAAGGAGGGGCAAGGTATTGTCTGAAGTTCACATTCTGATTTGAAGGTAACGCTTGAACGAAGCTATTGTCGATGTTCGATGGGACAGCTGTAGTCGCCTCTTGTTCTCTTTGCGTCGTAGCTGTCTCGGTCGATGGACGTTGGGTTGTCGTTTCCCTGTTAGGATTATCTGTAGGGAAATTATCAGCTGGTGGAATAAATCCAAAGGCTGGCAGACCGAACGGATACGGTGGTAACAGGATCGTTGCTACTGGTGCAGCGGCATGTGCGGTGGCAACAGCGATAGCCACATTTGGGTTAACTGGCTCTTGTTGTGGAGGGCTTGTAGGTGCTGCGGGTAATACAGTTGTTCTAGTAGCTTCAACAATGACAGGGGGCTGTGGTGCAACTGGGAAAACTGGTGCCACTGGCGCAGGCTCTAATACAGGTGGAACAGCTACCAAGCGGTTGAATGTTCTTTGGAAATATTGTGAGCTTGCAGCAGTAACTACTGGAGCAGCTCCCAGTGGGGCCACCGGTTGGTGTTCGTGAATTCCCGAACTATGAACAAGCCCGCATGCTAGCGAGAACAGTAAGACCTGGAAATAATGAAAAATATAATTATTTGATGTTTTAACACTAGTAATGGTCTAAAATGCTTTATTTATTAATTCATTACCTTGATTTCAAACATTATTATGACGTTCCCTCGCGAGACCGCTTTATAATATGAAATGCGGTCGATAGAAAATGGAACCCTGTCTTTTATATAGGTGTTACAAATTTTGCATTGTGGTGTGGCAATGTAGTCCGTGTAGCAGAATACCTAATGGTTCAATGGGTAAGGACATGAACCTTGATGGCTACAAAAATCGTATTGAAATTACGACGTAAGAATAATAATAACTAGACATAGCCCGCTGGGAAAGTACCCCGATGTAAGTGGCCAATATATTATTTAATAAGCATTATATGGAAAGAAGGAAACGTCATCAGTCCTGAACCTTCTAATATGTTCAATTATCCAAAAAGTTTTTAAATCACATGGAAATTGAAACATATTGTGTCTAATTTTACCATATTTCAGCACCAGAAAGAAATTCCAGATATCTAGTAAATCATACTGAATACTGCATGTAATTTTATTTACTGTTAACGAACAGTAAATAAAATTACCTCCTTATCTGAACCTGAAGGATGGATAATATGTTCTTGAAGGGTCCTCGTACCTCGGCTCTGTGTAAATATTTCACGTAAGTACGCATCCAAAAATCGTAAGCAAAACATTCTGATTGTGACATATTTTGGTGGAATATTATTTGATATTGCATAAGAAATTCTCTTTAGACACATTTAAATATATTGTTAGAGTTTTTGAAAATTGCTTTTGAACCGTTGAAAATTAATATATTATAATAAAGCACTTGTATAGTCGGTGTTAATTTAGAAGTGCCTGTCGAAAATACAAGATCAATATAAATCAATGCGTGATTGCTATAATTATTTAGGTGAATCTAAATTCTTTACTGGCATAGATTTAATTTACCCTTTATACATAAATAAAAAAATTAAATGTCAAAATTAATATTACTTACTTAATAATTTCACACATAAGTGGTAATTAATATAAGACACATAGATTTTTTTTTTCAAATTAAGAATTGTTATAAAATTAGCTGCTTGCCCCGGTTTCGCTAGGATTAACTAAGAATAAAAAATAGTTTATTTTACTTGGTTAAAATATAGATTTCTACTAATTGTATTAGAAAATATATGTATTTAAACCAACAAAAACCAACAGGCAAACAAAAATATCAGTGGCGTAACTAAAAAAAACTGCTACAAAATGATCAGATAGATAAGGAATGCTATGAAATAATAAAATAGTTAAATGCATAATATAGGGATACATATTATTATGATATGTTACTGTTAAAAAAGCTTACCCAGCTTTCCCAGCTTACTCAACCTACAGGTAAATCTTATATTTCATTAATTATATACTTTGAAGTCTTATTTAAAGCATAAAGTATTCACACTATACGCAATAGTTTACACAAAATAATCCCACTTTATTTGGTCATTTTCCTCACTTATTAAATTCACGCACCAAAAATCACAAAGATATTTAATAAGTTTTGTTTGTTTTAGACTTAATTTTACTTACCTATTTTAATCTGATTTTGACTAACTTTAGTCAAAATCAGATTAGGTACTTACCTACAATTATTATTAAAAAGATCCTGTATTAAAGATATACTTCTTGAAACGTTTTAAGCCCATTTCATTTTCAGTATTATAGTTTTTTATATTAATTTGTATATTAATTTATTTACTGTTTTTTTAGAATTAATTAAAAAAAGCGTAAAAACACATTTCTCATCAACCAAAAGATCCAATCCACTTCCGAGCTAAAACAATTAATATTGACGTCAAAACAATATTCATGTTTCTATTAACCTAATTTAATTCTACCCAAACCTTTCTCATTCTCCATTTTTATCATAATTTCGATGCTATTTTTAGCTCCAACGGAATATTTTCAGATATTTAATCTTAAATATTTTAAAATAGATTTGCGTTTCGATAATATAATTGCCAATTAAGAGTTAACACCTTTGATTATAATATTCTTGTTGATCAAAGATTTACGAAGCAATGCTTTAACCTTTCGGTAGGCGTAATCGTTTCTGATGTGGTAATTGTATAAGGCGTAGAGGTTGTGTCGTAGGGTATTAAAAAAAATGCTGTTGTGTTGATAAAATAATTGATATCTTTTTTAAATATCATTATAATGTTTTGAATTTTCTGCTAGAATATTCTGTGTATTTGAATATTTATGCGGCGTCCCAGATTTACTATTAGTTAGACAAGAAAATAAAATGTATTGTACGTGAGCCATTATTTTTACTGGATATTTAATACGCTTGTATTCGCTTCACCTGTATGTTTGTGCTTGTATGTTTGTATGTAACCGACTACTGTAGGCTCCATTTTGACCCACTATTAGATTCATAACAAGTATCGTTGACAGTACAATAATTGCATGATTTGTTTTAAAAAGTGAATTTATTTAATTAATTTAATTTGCATACGAATGTTATAATATATATAAATAATATATCTAGTAGATTTTTTTATTCATTAAAGTAAAATATATTTTCTGTATGTAAACAATGTTTTCAATTTCAAAACATTCACTATTATTTTATTTTATTTTTAAGCTAGGTATATGATCAGTTTTACACAATTCAAAGTTATCATTTAATTTTTTAGGGTTGTACCACAATTGTACTTTGAATAAAACATGATAAACTTGCAACATATTTATTAAGTATCACATCTTTGGTCCGGCAATTCTTAGTAGGCAACATAGGAAGCGGCATAGGGTGCGTAGGCGTACGCAGCGGGGGCGGCCACATACGGGGCGCTAACCACCGGAGCAGCGGGGGCTACATATGCGGCAGGAGCGGCGACGTACGCGGCTAGCCCGTTGTTGATGCGGTGGTAGTACTGCGAGCTGGTAGCGGTCACCACGGGCGCTGGGGCGGCGACGAGCGGCGCGCTGACTAGAGATGGTTTGGCAGCCGCGATGGCTACGAGAGCGGAGATGAGGACGATCTGTGGAATTGAGATTAATTATAGTTATCAATTTTCAATAAAAAACATGTATGGTATAAAACAAATTTAAAAGTAATAGAAGAATTTAAACTTTAAACGTTGCGTTTAATTCTATTGCACTATAAACAAATAAAATTTAAACTGAACTCAAAAGTACTTACAATTTTCATCATTTTGATTTGTTTAGTTTGCGATGGAACTGCAAGGAGAGGAATGATGCCAATTGTCTGTATTAGCGGACATTTTATACTGGCCGGTGGTGTATGTTGCGACATGAACCAAACGCGGCGACGTCTCTGACATTGACGACGCGTGCTTCGCATCCGACAATCAATTTCACCATCCAGAGGATTCATTATTGGACTACTTTCCAATATCACTAAGCACCGGAATTTAAACGAGAAAAGCTTTTCGTTTAAGATTGAACATTGGTTTTGTATGCTGTTAAAATGAAATATTTTTTCTAGTGGAACTTATAAAACATGCATCATGATTCATCACAACATAAATTCATCTATGTTTTTACATTTTTACATAGTTATTTATCTATGTTTTTGTTTTCCTAATGTCTAATTCAGTACCTAACCGAGTTTTTCTTTCTAAACTTCAGTAAAAGTTAAACATAAAACCGAAAGCTCGTAGCGCTCCCGTAGCAACGCTTACCAGTTGTGAATATAATATTAATTAATTCATTAGTCTATCCTTCAGAAAATAGAAACAGCATTTGCTTCTAATTTCAAATTTAAATTGTATAACTTTAAAAGTTAAATTAAGGTGAAATGTGTCTAAATCTGTATCGCAGGTCGTAATGCCTAATTTTATAAATAGCTGATATTATTATTTTCTTAGTAATTCGAAACACTTAAGAGGCTTTTTATAATTAATCCTTTATTAAACCAAACTATTACATTTTATTTATAGAGATACGTACCTACTCTAAAACATCAACTATGATGTTTTAGAGTACGTATATAAATACATCATTGTTGATTGAAATCAAATTAATAAACACATAACAACTTGAAACCTAATCATTAGTATTAATTAAATGAAATATCCGTCTAATTAAGCATATTCGGGATTATTCTGTTGCATAACATGATTACAATAGGCTTTGTAACGTCTGTATTCGACAGTGTCATCACAACTAGCTTATGCAACCGTATTTATCCCTAATATAGTAATTAAAATCAACAAACGATTTAACTGTACCGAAATAACAGGATGCAAATACATATGCAGTTATATTATTACTCTTTTGATGTTGTTATGGTTGTTATACAATTCATTATTTTACCGTAATATTTTATATGTTAGGTATACACTTATACATATCTTCTATCCTAATATTATAAAGCTAAAGAGTTTGTTTGTTTGTTTGAACGCGCTAATCTCAGGAACTACTGGTCCGATTTGAAAAATTCTTTCGGTGTTAGATAGCCCATCTATCGAGGAAGACTATATATTATCATCACGCTAAGACCAACAGGAGCGGAGCAATGCGGGTGAAACCGCGAATGTATACGAGTAATGATCTGCCATATACCTTACAAATACAATGACTTTAAGTCCAGTCTTTACTTTTAAAATTATAGTCTGATATGATGATACAACTACACAACATACTTCTCGTTGTTGTATTTAAGAAACGTTAGATACAATAATAAGATCTTATGTTTATGCGCCACTTTGAGCGTTGCTCTAGGATAACCTAAATATAAAATGTGGCTACACTAAAGTGTATTCTTTCGTACTATAATTTTGGATTTCTTATATAAAAACTCATTCCATGTTACCATTTCATAATGGAATTCGGATAATAAAATGAGAAGATGTATCTTCACATTCTTAAAAGAATACAGTGCAATAGCAAATGTATTATAATCATTTGTAAATAAGTGTATAAAAAGAAATCATGTGAGTGTAAAAAAAATAAAAACAACACGGCTTGTTGTCGAGCCGGGTTAAAGGAAAAAATGTCTCTAAATCTTGAGATTTCGATCGAAAATAACGCTGGCTGCTCGACACAAATATTACAAAAATATTTAATTGGTAGGTTGTTGTTTACGAATAAATATAGACTTGTTAAAACGACATCCCACGCTTTACTCATTGAACTCTCCCAGGTTTAAACACGAGTATCTAATGTTAGTTAAGCTATCTATATTAGCAAATTTCTTACTTCTTCTTATTTTAAATTATAATTTACTTTCTCTCTTTATTCATATTAAATAACCTAAATGCAAATTTAACAGGCCGGATTTAATATAAACCCATTGCTGTTTTAATAGCACGGAGTAAAATTTGAATTATGATTGAGGTTGTTACATAAAGTGAATAAACTTTTATATTGCTTGAAACTTATTTTTAATTTGAAAACTGTGCTATAGTAAGTGCTCATAGAGTTAATAAATATAATTTTCAAAATTGAAAAA
>CAJQZM010041787.1:7536-21033 GCA_907164665.1 Colias nastes | reverse complement strand
GTGTAGGCCGCGGCCACGGGAGCCGTGTAGTACACGCCGGGCTTGGCGGCCGCCAGGGCGAGGAAGCAGGCGAACAGGAACTGTGGGAAAAAAAGGAGTTTCAATTAAGAATTCCGAATAATTGTAGAATTAGGAAACGCTTTCATTTCAAAGTAACGAAAAATTATGCATTTTAAATTGCATTGTTAATATATATTTTGTAACGCTAAATTAATTGCATAGCATTAAATTACGGGGCTGATATAAAGATAAATATATATTTTGTTAATTAATAAATTGATGTTATCCATATGATAGATGTAACAACAATTTACAAAAAATGTTAAAAAAGTATCGAAGTCAACTGTATTTTTTTTTGGTTTGTTATCTCAGAAATTTCGACTGGATGAACCGATTTTGATGATTCTTTTTTTTTATTTGAAGGCTATTGCCTTCCGCATGGTCCCGTTTCATTTTTTTCTAGTTCTGACCCTTTGGTGGTGTTTAAGATTTTGGTTAAAAATTCTTATTTTAGCTAAATAAGAATTTTTAATCAAAATCACTTTTTTAACCAAAGTAACTTTCAACGTTAATTTTTAAATGCACTGCCATACTAAAAATATATCTTACCAGCTTGAACATTTTGTTGGGTGGTTTTGTTTATTGGATTAATGCGACAGTCAGTCAAAGAATGATGCCTAATGATGCGTGTTGAATGGTTTTATAGTGTACCGTACTGTTGAAGTGACCTTGCAAGCTATGTTCGGAATGCTAAGAGGTAGTCTTTCTACGTGCTGCTCTCAATTATTACCATAATTTCCTTCTATGTAACATATCATTATGACAGATTATCATCAAAGGAATTGCCAGTTTTTACTAGCTTTTCTATTTATGTTATAGGCGTAAGTATTTATAATTATAAATTACTCATAAGATTAATATTTATCTTATACTATTTACATACTTTTTTCCATATTATGAAAAAATAGCACACCCCCATAAAAATATTACTAATCTATTATTTCGAGTTTTATAGTATATTTTTAATTTAAATTAAAAACAAACGACAAAATGAATCCTTTTGCAATAGAGAACGGAAGGCACAAAGCTTAAATAATTACGGTCCTCTTTGGGGTCATTCACCCAGGATTGTGACTTTTAATATTAAAATTATTGGAATACAAATTATATTTAAACAAAAGGTACTATTTTAATTGTGATTTCAAATATACTATACTCAAAATTATTATCAGTTCGTATGAAAATAATTTTAATATCAATAAAGCTTAGAACGTGAAATTACAACACATTATTAAATTAATTATAGTAAATGAAACGACATGAATATATCTAATATAAAAATTAGAATATATCTCTAATATTTTAATTAATTATTTACGCTACAATGTGTCCTAGACCTTAGGTCCAGACAAATCAACATAATAATAAACAAACGTTTACCTTACTTAAAACTAACTTAAAAATATTCCCATCTGCTGCCGTTTGTTTAGAAACAGTTTAATAATATGACAGCTTTGAACATTAAGTAAGGGTTTCTTGTATTACGAGTATCTTGTTACAAAGACAAGCTTAATATAATTAAGGACTAAGCTTACAAACGTCCCCTGGCAACATTGTTATCTGGCCAGAAAGCTCTCAATATCTTCATTAATAACAATGAGGTTGGAAAATCAATTAGAAGCCACGTTGCCGGGTAATTATTTGTAAATAATTAAGTTTCCCAAAAACCAATTATTTACACATATGTGAGAATCGTCTCTATAATATAAAATTGAAATGCTAAATTTGTTGCTAAGCGCAAATCTCGAGAACAGCTGAACCGATTTCGTTAGTTCTTTTTTTTATATTTCTTGAAGTACGAGGATGGTTGTTATGGTGAGAAAAACGTAAACATGTAGGTACCACGGGCGAAGCCGGGGTGGCCTGCTAGTACACAATTAAAAACTATTTGACGACAGGTAAACTTCTATTATTAGATATACTATTTCTCACCTAAAGATATATATAATTATATTTATTTATACCATATTTTTATAATTATAATAACTAATTAAGATGATTACAATAAAGTTACTTATAGATAAAGTACAGTTTTATCAACATAATTTATACTTCATAAAGTTCACAATACTATGCCAAATTAAAAGCAGTAAAATAAATGTCGTTGCAAATATTTATTTCTTGCTGTTTCACAATAATCTTGTATCTATGCTTGCAGTTAACATTATATTTGAATATTGTTGAACGAAAATAAATAATAACCTAGTAACATTAAACATCAATAATAATTTATATACTTATTTTTATTAATTCCTCTAAAAATGGACTAGTGATTAAGATTCATGGAAAATTATGAAAATTAAGTATATGATATAACAATTAATCGCACTTGCGGTTGTTTAAACTGAATAACTTGATTAAGTAACGCCTGTTAGTTCTTAATTGAGCGTTTTAATATTTTAATAAGTATTCTTGGACTATATTAAGAGCCTGTAATACGATCGTAGCTATCATTAGTAGCTGATACACCATGCTATTCAAAAGTGTAAGTATTATAAATTTTACAATACTAAATAAGAACAAGTGAGAACTTGATACAAGATTTTTTTTCAATCAAAAATGAACGAGCACAATTTTCATCATTTTTATATTTTAACCGCCCCGCGTGTTACAAAAGAAGAATTGTCTACTTAGTGTTCGCAAAGGAAAACTATCAGTCATAAAGTCCATCTTGCCTGTATTCTATTAATAGACCGGGAGTCCCACCCATAGCTATCAAATAAAGATTAATGTGTGTGTAAATATAATAAATGACAGTCCCGGTTGATGGCCAACGACTCCTGCCATCCTTTGTAACCACAACAATAGCTTGCAAACGTTTGATCAGACCTTAAAGAGATTAGGGTCAAATGAGGTCTATAAAGTAGTAGCTTTCCGCCCGCGACTTCACTCGGGTAGTAGAAGGAATTTCCCTTGGGCATAAAATGCTACGCCGCAGTAAAAAGTAGCCTATGTCGTTATCTAGTCCCCAAACTAACTCCAGGCACAGAAATCAAATCATTTAATCGCACCTCTGCGATTTGAAAGAAGGACAAGCAAACACACTTTCGGAGGTTTCTTATATTTAGTAACGATTTCCCTAAAATTATGTATCTCATTCTAAAACCTTTTTTCAGTTATACCTGTTCTTCATCATGTGTTTTCTCAGCATGCCTGCAATTATGGCAAGCCGTCAAGCCCAAGTCCGGCGACCAGTTATAATAAGATCGTCCCATCGTGGTTATGGCAGAAGAGGTTGAAGTGACCTTAATTTTTTTACATCTTTGTATAAATAAACCTTTAGGCCAAATTATCTTTTGTTTATATTCTGAGCCTATTACGTTTTACATTTTTTATTTTCACGTAAAAAATATTGTATCGTAATGATTAATGTTAATTAAATTCATTCAAATTAAAAATAAATGTACGTGTTACCTGTATTACACGATGAACAAATGTAAATTAAAAATTATTATTCAATATTTCTTTATTACTTATAAGATCAACTACGACCCTATTATCTTTCTTGAAGACAATACTATATCTATTGTTCTAAAAAGTAGAAAAAGAAACAGAACCATATCTATATGTCGTGGCCATATCGTAAATTTGCTCATTTCATGATATGATTGGCCATTTCACGAAATGGTCGCATTTCGTGAAATGGCCAATTTAGTTTGGCCACATCATGATGTGGCTTGAGCAGATCAATGATAAGAAATCGTTTCACGATATGGCCAACTAAACGCGCGGTTTTTTCATGAAATGATCAAAATTATTTGATCATATCGTAAAATAGTTACATTAATCATTGGTAGAGGCGCTGCAAGCTCTGTGTTTATGTGATAAGATGGCGGCCGCTGGTGAAAATTTAATTATTCGCAGTTAAAAACTTCATAATTCGTTTAATAACAATATGAAGAAAGTCATTGCAAAGAATTTACGACGGTTCGAGTACTATGGAAAATTTGGATATCTTATATGTATTGAAGAAAAAATGCGTCTTTAATAAAATAATTTAAGACGCATTTTTTCTTTTAGGATATATATTTATATATCCTACTATAGTATTATAATTGTTTGTTTTTTAAAAAGCGATCCGCTTCTGGCACTCGCCGGCCGCTGCCGCGGCACGCTCGCTTTGCTCGCTCGGCTCGTGCGTTGTTTATCAAAGTCTAACCTAACCTAACCTAACTGTTTTTTATTGCAAAAACGATTCGCTTCTGGCATTCGCTGGCCGATGCCGCGGCACTAACTTAAATGACATTAAACAAGTTTTTAGAATATTCTGATTTTTTTTAATATTTTATGGACTCTTTATATTTTATACGATCTGGCCAAATGTGGATGGCCAAATCGTGAAACGTTGACGATTTAACGATCTGATCAAACTATGTTGGCCATTTCATGAAATGCGACCATTTCGTGAAATGATCGATCATATCATGAAATGAGCAAATCTACGATATGGCCACGACATATACATATAATAAATCTGTAGAAGGGTCAATTCTGTACATTGAAAATATTGAAAAAATAAATAGCAGGGGGTGTTACTGGATCGATACCAAACCCAAATATGTGATTAAAAAAATTTTTGTCTGTCTGTCTGTCTGTCTGTCTGTCTGTCTGTCTGTATGTGAAGACATCACGTGAAAACTAACGGTTCGATTTCGATGAAACTTGGTATAATTATACCTTATTATCCTGGGCGTAAAATAGGATACTTTTTATCCAGGAAAAATACGTAGAAAAAAAATTATCTTAATTCAGTTTTATCCATAGACGTTGTTCTGTAGAACCGCGAACACACGTTGCGTATTATTATAGGTCGAGCCGTATTTGGTCATTATGTCTTTATAATAGATATTTATAAGATGTCATTGTCAGAGTTACTCAAAATGGAGAAA
The DNA here is from genome assembly GCA_907164665.1 of Colias nastes. Classification (NCBI taxonomy): domain Eukaryota; kingdom Metazoa; phylum Arthropoda; class Insecta; order Lepidoptera; family Pieridae; genus Colias; species Colias nastes. The sequence goes on along the minus strand of CAJQZM010041787.1, from coordinate 16,084 downwards.
TAAACCATCCACGCGAAGACCGACATCCGCGCGGACGGAGTCGCGGGCGGAAGCTAGTACTTAATAAATATATTTAAATAAGTTATTTACACATTTCATCAACGGACGTAATAGCTGTACGGGTAAGAGTAGTAATCATATGCGGTTGCATAGCTTGGATAAGTGTAGTATGCTGATCCTGTATAGTCCACGGCAACAGGGGCGATATCTACCGAGTACTCCACCACCAAAGGCTTAGCAGCAGCGAAAGCAAGGAGAGCAGCCAAAAATACCTGAAAATATCAAATAATTAATCAATAATTTATATCAATTTAAAAACGAGCATTGTGAAAAGCTTCTGTATAAACACAACAAATATAACAAAAATGTAGCAATATCATCTAACGATAAAGAATCCGGGGTCACTGAAACGGTAGACATTTATTTTTTATTTAAAGGAATACGCTGACTCGCTGTTTTATTAAATAAAAGGGAAATTCGGAAAATTGCGAAGACCCATTAGGACTATTTATTATTGCGTACAATTGTTAAATTTTCATAATAATACAAACAGTTACTTACGTATTTGAACATGCTGATAATTTGATAAACACAGAATTTGTATTGACAGATGTCGAATTGTTCTAAATGTATGTGATGATTGATACGGGAATAGACTATTTATATAGGTACAATTATCGAAGTAAATTGGCTGGTCACCCGGATAAGTACACGAATATCCTGTATGTAAACATTTAGCATTATTGTCACGTACAACCTTGCTATAGTCTTACTAGTAAAATTATAAGGTCAAGGATGTATGCAGCCTTATATTTTCCTAAGCATGGTATCTTTTAGATATATAAAAAATAAGATGTTGATGAATGAATTTAATAATTTTTGGTTTAAGAATGAAAATACATTTTCTCGAGGTGAATTTAATGTATTTTAATGATCACATTTTTGTACCCCTTCTGGGATAAGGTACAACTTCTAAATATGTATTGCTAAATCCTTAATCAATTTTATGTACTTGATCAGTACAAAACAGCTACTTTAGTAGTATCTTGAAAATATTTCAAAAACCTGCCAATTTCCGGACCCCTTATTTGATAAACAAATGTAAAAAAGGCCGATAGAATTTCTATTTTGCATTAAAATTCTTGCGAAATATCTTAGATGTTTGTTCGAGAACCAGTCAACCTTGCCATGGTTTATTAAATGTTTCCATGTTTTATTTATAAGGAAAGTTCTCAAAATAAAAATAAGACTATAAAAGAAATTTTATAGTAAATTGTTCGTCTATTTTTTTATTTTATTTTTATAAATATTTTTGCTAGATATTTATTGTTTGAAGTACAAATATTTACCATGTTATCCATATACCTAAAAGCATAAAAACATTTTTTATAAGAGATCAACATAATAAATTCAAAGATAGACTTTGCTTAAATTGCATTGAATTCGTTTCATAAATCATGAAGTACTACTAATCTACGTTTGCCGCCCGTTATCTCCATTCTCCACGCTTTTCTTTTGGTACATAATAGCTACATCACTGCCAACAGTGAAAACCCGTGTCAAATGGAAATAGACGCATTATACATCTATTTCTATGTCGATTTACTTAACAGATACGTAGGTGATCAACCTTCTGTGTCCTGACCAACAAAGACATTTTTCCCCCGCCGCTCAGTTTTACGCCCAAGCATTAGCTTGGGCGTAAAACTGAGGGTTGTATTCCTCCACCTTGAAACAGTTAATACTGTTCCAAGGTGGAGGTCACATCACTACCAAGCATAAACAAAATCCATTCCATGGTTTTTGCGTGAAAGAGTGACAAAAATAGGACTTGTTTGTATAAACATTGTTTATTATTATTTTATTTATCTTTACATAATGTTAGTAAGATAAGATAAGATTCATAATTCATTGTATAAATACTTTTAAACAATAAGTAGTTGTACAAGTTATTTGTTATAAACATATTTATTTATATTAAATAGGTAGTCAACTTTTAATTAGCTACAAATTCTTCGTCGAGCTTGAGTTCTAAAATTCTCTGAGTTGTACGCTGATGAATTAATCATTTTATAAAAAAAAAACAGTCGGTTAATAATAATTAAAATAAACATACATTTTCCCTATTTATAATTATCCCTATTTTTAGAATGTATAATCAGTTTAAAAAATTAGCTTATTAAATCAGTACAACACTCTTCATATTCCGAGCATGTAATCAAGGTCGCCTTTGGCGTTTCTTCACCGTGGTAAAGTATAAAAAGTTTACAGGCGGCGCTTCTTGTATCAGTCATACGACATCCATTGCTCTCTTTGTATCCTCAAACTTTAACCAACACAACAAAATGTTCAAGCTTGTAAGTATTGTTTATTGATTTCATACATCAGATATTACAATAAAGCATCAATTTATAAAAAAAAATTAATTGACTTTGTTCGGTTATCTTTATTACAGCCCCCACAATTTATTGCTATGCAATTAAATAAGCGTTACAAAATAGAAAATTAATTAATAGAAATTTCATTCACTTAAAATTAAAGCTCTGCTTAGTTATAAACTAATTGGAAATTCTTAATTGAAATTCTTTTTTCCCACAGTTCCTGTTCGCCTGCTTCCTCGCCCTGGCGGCCGCCAAGCCCGGCGTGTACTACACGGCTCCCGTGGCCGCGGCCTACACAGCGCCCGTAGCGGCCGCCTACACCGCGCCTGTGGCCTACTCCGCCTACCCCGCGTACTCCGCTTACACCGCTCCCGTCGCCGCTTACTCCGCTTACACATACGCTTCTCCCTACTCGTACTACCTCCGCCGTTGATCTACGAAATGACTTATTAGCATAATAAATATTTATCGCTTATATCTGTTTTTTTTATTTAATTCGTGAGTTTAATTGATTTTCTTCTTTATTTGGGCATTGCATAAGACATTATTTAAGATGAGATAAAATAAGATTTAGTTATCTTAGTTATTTATCAATTTATGCTTTTTTTAATACCTAATTACGAGCATCTTAGGATATTTTCAAAATCTCCCAGATGAATAAAATGCAACAGAATACTTAATTTTAAGATGCTGACTAAAAATAGTATGAGCATTCTTATTTATCTAACGCAAATCCCTACTGATTGTAAAATTTAAATGAATATAAAATTTTAAGAAATACAAAGTATTATTTAACCTTTAAAATCACAAACAAAGGTAATTAGCCTTTTTTTTGTTAAAAAATTCACAACTATGCATAAACGGTTTCATTACATTTACAATTATTTTTCCAAATAAAAACAGTCTTACGTAACGCAGACATTGTGTCGAATAAATTCAATGAAAGTCGTTTGAATAGATTTTGCTACAGATCACATGAAAAGATAAACCATACAGTGTGGAAATTTTCGATGGGCCCCGGAGGGAAAGTACTTGAAATACTGGAGATAGAAAATTTTGCTGATAAGAAACATTCCTTTATTTTTAAAAAGAAATAGAACTGCATTCAAAGATTTTCGAAAATTCACTTGCTTCTACTGGGAATCGAACTAACTAAAAATTAATAAAAATAACTGCGTTAAAAACAACCGACTTCAAAAACGGAAAAGTAAAAAATAAAAAAGATTTGATATTATTAATTACTACATATTATTTAGATGTGCTATTTACTAAAAAGGTTTGATGTCGGTGCACGGGCTTAATACTAAGTGCTTAGTGTTTGGCACCGACTTCAAACCTATTTAATAAATAGCACATCTAAATAATCAAATATGTAGTAATTAATAATATCAAATCTTTTTTATTTTTTACTTTTCCGTTTTTGAAGTCGGTTGTTTTTAACGCAGTTATTTTTATTTAATACTTTTTAGTGTATTTTTCAACACGAATCAAACGAGCCCAAACTCGATAAAGTTGAGTCAATATATTACTGAGTTCCTATGGCCACCTTCCGATTCCATCATCAAATCAGCTCTATGTCATGATAATGTTTCATCCCTATCCAATTTACATACGTATACAAAATTTCAGCTCAATCGGTTACCGGGAAGTGAATCAAAGTTACTTGCTGCATTCCAATTAAGTCATCGAGTACAGACAAAAATGCTCATAAAATAAAAACTACTGGGCCTATCTGTATAAAATTTTTATGGGACCAATCGACACCATCCCGCATCGAACAAAAAAAGAATCACGTAAATCGGTTCAGAAACCTCGGAGTAATCGGTGTACATACATTAAAAAAAAAAAATACCGGCCGAATTGATAACCTCCTCCTTTTTTTGAAGTCGGTTAAAAAAAATATAATTTCTTATTTTTTTCTCCAATTCGATACAAATAGGCCTTGAAGTAGTATTTTCTATACCATATTATCCGTAAAATATTAAATCTTTATTATGGAGTACACATGGGAATTGATCAACGTCTACGAATAAAAAATGTCCGTCTGTCAAGTGAACAATCAGTTATAACTTTCTTATGAGTCAAAGTAACACCCGAAGATTTTTTATTAAAGACATGAATTTTAGGTTAGAAAATTGTTTCATTGGTGATAAATAAATAATAATTAAATGCACATATTTCCTTTCTTAGACGTTTCTTTTTTTATTGAAGTTTTAAAGTAAGTAGGACGTTTTAAACATGTTTGCGGTACAAGACCGCAGTTAAAATTCGATTATTATTTTGTATTTTTCATTTGTTTTACTTTTAATTATTATCTGTTATTTCAGAAAAAAAAAATAATTAATGTATCCATAATGAGGGGTCTCATTTTGAACAATTTATTAGTTAAGTAGTGTTAAAATTAGTTACGTTCTTTATGTTGACATAGTGTTGATGATACAAAAAAAAATAGGAATTAATAATTATCTTAAACATTGTCTGAGTCGATTTTAAGAATAAAATAACAAACTTATTTTTTTTTTTCAATTTTTAGTTCGATTCCCGGTCGAAGCAAGAAATTTTTCCAAAATCTTTGAATGCAGTTCTGTTTCTTTTTAAAAATTAAGGAATGTTTTCTTTCAGCAAAATTATCTATCTTCAGTATTTAAAGTACTTTCCCTCCAGGGCCCATCGAAAATTTCCACACTGTATACCTATGTTTCATCTTGAACTTGTGAAGATGTTATGATATGTTTCACTGTCGCAAAAAGTAGCCTATATCATTCTCTAATCTTCTACTTATGTCATGAAACAAAAATCATACCCGAAATTAGCAAGATATCCTAAAACAATTTTCATTTAAGAGAACCGACGTTATTAGTAGGTATCCTCTCTAGAAAGTTTTATATAATTATACCTACCTTTACTAGACTATTTTGACTTCATCTCTAATGATAACAAACATCGAGGTTAACGACCGCTATTGAATAAGTTGATTTCAGAGCAATTTAACCACCCTTTTATTAACTTAAGTATTTGAATACGTAGGTATATTGCTGATACGAGAAATAAAATGTTATTCAGTAACTCGATATTTCTTTGTGAGTCAATTTATTCTGTCATAAGAATATTTGGAACAGTAAATGGATAGTAAAATAAAAAAGATGTATACAGGCAATTATACAGGTAATTCTTTCAACAAAGGTAAGCGTCATTTTGGATTAGTTTTACAGAATTATAATGTATAAGGCTCTTTAAATATAACGGTTACCTATGTATCTTATCAAAAATTGTCATACCCTATTGGCATTATAATTAATAATCAAATACGCGAGTAAATAAAACAGAAAATACATTGATTGAATGACATGTTTTTTTCAGTTAAAATTATATGTAAGTACCTATATTGATTTAATACAATTTATATTTAAAAATTATCCAGCTATATTCGTTATAGGTATAGTTCTATAATATCTTGTCCCCTTTGAAAGTGGCACTCAAAACAAAGGAATGGCTTATTTATTAAAATTTAAAACCAATGAACTCAAAAAACTTCCTAATATTCATAATAAATCACAAAATCAACAAGAAACTATTAATTAATATTCGTATTTGTATATTTAATGGAGCATGTTGTACGGAATCTATCCGATGAATTAATCTAAATGGCTATAATTAGTCGGCACACGCTTTCCGTAAAGGCGGCTACAGCCAAGCTCATGACCTTTGGGACTCATGTGTACTATTGTGAAATTAATTACATTGGTCACGAGACTCCGTATCACGTGACAATTTCACTAACGTGTGACTTGTAGTACCTGTTATTCAAAGGATTCCGAATAATCTTGAAAACTTTTGAAGACTGTATGGAATAAATTATTAAAGATGCAGCATTGTTTACTAAAAAATATAAATTATGTATCATTTTAAACAGCTTTACTTATAATATTTACATTTTAATAAACAAGACGCATACATACATACGTATTCGCTGAAAATATTCTTTAAATATAATGGTAACAAATTAGAAACACAAACAAAACCTTATACAATACAAATAAATTTTAACTCGACTATAATGATCTAAAAATAGCAACTTCATAAATTTATCCTCATTCAACTCATATAAGTTTTATTGCTGACAAACATTTTACTTGAGAACTTTTCCTTTTACCTTCTCGAAGATATCTAATCTAAATTCAGAGTACACGATCGTCGGAACTTATTGCGCCTTCTGGCCTTCTTGTTTAGTATAAATTTTGATTCGGAGAACTATTCAGCATCATTCAGTTGCAGTAGCCACCTGATAACACAATCAATATGTTCAAACTGGTACGTATTCAATAAATGTAAAAGATAAATCTAATTAAAAGAATCAATGTTATGAATAGTAAATACTAGCTTTCCGCCCGCGGCTTCGCCCGCGTTTTCTAAGAAAAACCCGCATAGTTCCCGTTCCCGTGGGATTTCCGGGATGAAACCTATCCTATGTGTTAATCCAAGTTACCCTCTATATGTGTGCTAAATTTCATTGTAATCCATTCAGTAATTTTTACGTGAAAGAGTAACAAACATCCATACATCCATACTTACAAACTTTCGCCTTTATAATAGTAGTAGGATAATACGAAAAATATAAGTAGCAGCTAAATTTTCTTTAAAGTCATATTATGATCTCTTTGTGTTAAAAATAACATTTTTTTTTTTACAGTTCTTATTCGTTTGCTTCCTGGCCGTCGCCGCCGCCAAGCCCGCCATCGTGCCAGTGGCATACACAGCAGCGTACACCGCTCCCGTGGCAGCCGCGTACACGGCTCCCGTCGCAGCGGCGTACACCGCTCCCGTTGCGTACTCAGCGTACACCGCACCTGTAGCCTACTCCGCCTACAGCTATGCTTCCCCGTACGCTTACTACGTTCGTTGAAAATTTATCGACTCAGTGCCTGCACGATTGGATTGAAATTTCTAAACAGATCAATAAAAATGGTTGAACATTAATTTTATTGGTATTATTCTTATTATATTTTCATATTATCCCTTACCCATTAAGTAGGTACTAAAATATAAATAATAATTTTTGCTTTTACGTCGGATTTGTACGTACAACCCAACGTAAAAGTAACGTACGTACGTAACGTAACTTGATACGTTGAAGATTGATTTTTTTAAGGGAAAAAATACGATCAGTATTGTTAGGTAATACTTTCTGTATATTAATTCTAATTGATATATTTTATCAAGATGGAAACAACTTAATAAATTTTGACTGATTTTTTTTTAATTTTTTTTTATTAAAATAATAAAGAATAGAATAAATTTGATCTAAAGTTGATAATTGACTCCGCAATCTTGGCCTAAGCATGACGGAGCAAGTTGAAAATTGTATTGTTTTTTTAATTATACAGGGTTACTTGTAAAACACCAGCAACCTCGCAGGACAAGATAGCTAACATCATAAGTAACAACATTTGTTCTACGACTTTTGATAATTTGTTAGATTTTATTTTCACACAAAAATAAATATTCATTTAATTTGCCGTTTGAATATTATAAACTCTACGCGCATCCCAAAAATTACATAAACAAGAAGCGATCGAGAGGGGGAAGGTAGGTGTGTACACACACACACACACACACACAGACATACATCTGCACACGTATTATATTTTGTAAACTTTAGTTAAGGAAGAGCGGGTCCTCCTGACACAGGTTTTTGTAAACTTACTAGGAGGACTCATCCATTTTCTGTATTATGCAAACTGTGTGTATGAAAAATAAATATATTTTCATATTTTCATTTTCAAGGTAGGGGCGGAGCGGCGCTAGCGCCTTTGAACTTGACCTATCTGCGACAGTCAGCGCATAGACTTACAAATGTTAGGAGAGTACAATAAAAGCTTAAAAAATCATTTAAAAATAATTTATTGCGTTATGCCAATAGTCGTAGAACAAATGTTGTTACTTAAGATGTTAGCTATCTTGTCCTGCGAGGTTGCTGGTGTTTTACAAGTAACCCTGTATATCATAGAAAATAAATGGCATAATATGTATGTATATCATATCATACATATTTTATTATTTATAATATTCAGATTTTTTTTCTGAAAAACTACAATTTAATAATTTACCTAATTTTCCCCTTTTAAAAAATAAATATCAATCACTATCACCTACGTTTTCACGAATTT
>CAJQZM010041786.1:12711-23696 GCA_907164665.1 Colias nastes | reverse complement strand
ATGTTTGTATTATATGATTGGAAATTAATTATATTTGTCTTACTCATCTTAATCTGGAGATTATTTAGTTTTAACCAATTTATAGATCGTTTTATGGATCGATTTTTATGATCTTTAGTTTATAGATTCATTGCAGATTAACTAGATTTTAAAATGATAAAATTAAAAATAAAACCGGTCAAGTGCGAGTCTAACTCGCGCACAAAGGGTTCCTTCTATGGGGACTAATAATGAATTTGGGCATTTTTTTCCGTAATATTCCTGTTAATTAAAGTCTTCATAAATATTATGCAATGTAAAATGCATCATAAAAATATAAGTAAGTGTGTCATTGTTAATTTATATTTTATACTAAAGAGGCGGATATTCTTTGCAAGTTTCCTGATTTAAAAATACAAATTAAAATACATACTTCACTAATTATATTTTGATGTAAAAATTCTGCAGACTGCACTGCTGTAGATATAACATTTCTTATATAAATAATTTTTAGAAATGGTGATAATCTAATATATATCACGAAAACTACTATACCTTAAATCGCAGATACTATAATACTAAACTAGTACAAAAATATAGTTTGTAACAATAACTTAATTTCGGAACGTTAATCTTAATCAAAAATTAATATTTATTATTTCTCTGATAACGAATTGCATTTCTCCCAGTATTTCGCCCAATTAAAATGACATTCCTAATTATTTATCTCTCGATGAAAAAGTCCGTGAAAATTGAGGGCGAGTCGCACGACCGGTAAACGGAGATTAACCACGGATTAGCAGACACGTGCGATCAAAGTCGAGTAGTTAAAACTACGACCGTTTATTTCGATAATCTATACAAGGAAAACATTTTATTCATTTATTTTCCTAAACATTGTCTAAAAAAGCAGTATTCGGATAAACAAGTAGAAGAAAATCGCTTCAAATTTACACGTATCAAAATGTCATCAACAGTAACATTAAACTGCCAAAATCAACTTATGTAACCTACGTAATAATGTTATGTGAGACGAACCCAGATCACTAATTACATAATAATGTATCAATGTTTAGAAACATTAGCAAATTAAGACGCCGACCGGTTTTGAAATGCGTGGACAATTTAATCAATTCGTTTAACTGTTACTTAAAACGCGGTGCAACCGTATCGGTTTCTACGAGAGTAAACTTCACGCATTAACTTCTCCGTCTCTACACGCGACGCGCGCATCGAACCGCGCGCTCGAGTTTCGCGCCATCGCGAAATTTAAAAATTCAAACACGTCCTTTCGAACAAAATTACCCATGTCATCGTAATTAAAAAAAATAATCTGTCATATTTTGGCGGGAGTGTTGTGATATTTTTTTCTTTTTAACCAGTGGTTTTAGTGTCATATCGGCTGAGTTTACATTATATTTGCACAAGTGAACGATAAGGATTTTCAAGGTTTCCATTTTTCACGGTAAATTAGTATGTTTAAAAAAATATTGTGGAATGTATGTGAAGAAAATAAAACAAAATTGCTATTTAATTGCGCGGCACGATATTAGCAAGTGATAAATATTCATCACACTCAAATTGACTGCTCGATAACCTCATTCATTACTATCGGATTGTTTATTGTATACTCTATAGGTAAATTAATAACAATGATATTTTGTAAATTTTCCATTCAACGGATACAATCAAAGAAACATCAACTTTTCAATTATTTTGTGTTTCAACAAAAGCCAATGGAAAATTTAAAAGACACTTCACAAACAAATATTTAAATTCTTACAATTTATAAATAACTTGAATTGAACTCTATATTATTTCGATTACGTCAACCTGTAATTACCTTTTGAGTAATTTACGGCGCATTCACTAGGACGTATTATTAAAATATTTTATAATCAATATTTACTTATATAAGTTTTAACAATTATTACTGTGTTACGTCTACGTATAGATTTCCAATATTATGCATAAAAATATTAATAATTTATTTATAGTTATTATAGAATCTCTATGTTTATTTTTAGTAATACTTACAATCAATATGTGACAAAAGAAATATAACATCAAAACCAAAGTTATCAGTATTCCATAATCTCTACAAATTAACTCTACCAAACTCTACACTTCTCTACATCATATAGAGTTTTATAAGAGTCGAACATTATCAGCTCTAGCGTGGTAGAGTTTTCACCTAGTAACTCTACGTCACTATGTTTACCTTTAGTCTGTGTATTACGTCTGTATACAGGTTTAGTAAATTGCCTTATTTGTTTCCTTATAATTTGACGCAGTATTATATAGCTAAGAAATAAAACCTTTACAAAAGCCTTAGACAAAAGCTCTTAATTCATTTTTATATTTGCGACTGTTCGAGGAATCTATAATGATAACCAATGAAGAATCTCCATATCATACATAAAGTTTTCTTTATAAGTAAATTAAGAAGACAAAAATAAATATGAGTTTAATATTATATTTGTACAAGAGGTAAATATTTGAAATCGACCTATTTTTTTGGACGAATCAAAAATGACTCATGTCTATTACTTATTATTTTATATTAAAGGCCTCTTACAAAGAATTTAATTCGGAACAATGTAAATAAATTGTCACGTTGTGTAGGCGATTACCTTTTTACATTGGCAATGAACCACGTGACTTACGGAAGAAAATAATAATAACTATCTAAGTAGTATTGAATAACTGAATAGTGTAAACAAAGGTGTATATGTTTATATGAGATAATATACGGGATTACTGGTTCAAATACGATTAATAAATTGGTAATTAATGATCTTTTCAATCAGTGGTTTTTTATAAAATATTCCATAAAATATTATTATTAACGATTAGCACATGCTATATTCGTGATAATAATTAAAAATAAGAAATATCTACGGTATTAGGAAAGGATACTTTAAAATGATGCAAATATAAATAAAAGAAAAAGAAATCATTTCTAAGTTTCTAATCCATAAACTCTGTATTATATTACGTACCTACCTTTATGATTTCTTAAGGGCCTATTTTTCAATCCATAGTTAAAACTTATCCGCCCAATAAAGTATTAAACGATAATATTAATATGTCACCCGTAAACTGTCAAATACGGCCAAGGAATACATTTTTGAAATGGTAGTTTAGTACGTTATTCGACGAATAAGTATTAACCAAGGATTGGAAAATCAGCCCTAAGGGCCGATTTTTCAATGCTTGGATAAAACTTATTCGTCGAATAACGTATAAAACTACCATTTTAAAAACGTATTCTAGTTGCCCGTATTTGACAGTTTACGTGACATTTTAATATTATCGTGTAATACTTTATTGGATGGATAAGTTTTATCCAAGCATTGAAAAATCGGCGCTAAGACGAATATAAAAATGTCAAGCTAAAATCCATCATCTATCAAGTCTATCAATCATGTATTTTTATGTTTTGAATTTAATTTATATAATTTTATTGATCTTTACGTCATTCGAAAATCCATACATATCTAATCTATTTTTATACCACGTACCAATATTAAAAAAATATCCATTACCAACCTCCCCTTAGCCGTGACCTCCCCTGAGGTCGTATACGATCCGGTGTGTCACCTTACGATCGATACAACATGTTGTGGTTAAAATGAACTTGGAATCGATTATAATCCTAATATAATGAAGCGGAAGAAAGATTGTTGATGTCAATATAATTTTTACCGCAAAAGAGACTTGATCACTGATGAATTTAATTCTTGACCGCAGCACTCCAAAAATATAAAATAAAAAATTGTAAGTGCAGTTTTATGTAACATAGTATAAAAATACAACAAAATGATTAGTGAAGAGTATATTATTATCATAATTCGATCAATGACGATACGAATCTGTTAGCAGTATTTTTTAAATCCTTACCGCAGTCATATCGAAACTTACGTGCCTAAACAGTATTTCGTAAATATTCTTATAATCAACTGTTATTATATTAAATAACCTACAGAGACAGAATAACTTTAAACCCTTCCTTATTCAAAAACTAGACAAAGTTTAACAATACTAAAACCGCAGTTTAATCAGTGGTTAACGTTTAATTAAACACCGGTATAGTCACGTCCTCCATTATCAATGAGTTAATTTGCTTATGTTATCTCTTTGCACTGTTTAATAGTAAACTGATTTAACCTTCAATGTACTTGTAAATAGTTTTTGCCTTAGCGCTCTTTAATGGTAATAAGTAATAAGAACCTAGTGTAAGTGAACTAATTACTTATTAACCTATTTCATTCTCTCCTTGATGATGATCAAAGTATGGTAAAACTAGCTTTTAGCGTTTTCAAAGAAAAACCCGCATAGTTCCCGTTCCCATGGGATTTCCGGGATAACACCTATCCTTTTTGTTAATCCTAGTTACTCTTTATAAGTGTAATAAATTTCATTGTAATCGGTTCCATAGTATTTGCGTGAAAGAGTAACAAAGGTACACACATACATCCATCCTCACAAACTTTCGCATTTATAATATTGGTAGGATAGGATAGGACTATAGTAAGTAGGATAGATAAGTAGGAAGTAGGATAGGATATCATGTGGTTGATAATTTTTTTGGATTTTCCTTTACGTTTTTAGTTAACGTGCGTTCATTTATTTTCTGCTTCTTTATGGGGCCAATATTTAATTTTATGTCGTTAAATTTCATAGGATACATCACTACATAGTATAAAACAAAGTCGCTTTCTCTGTCCCTATGTCCCTATGTCCCTATGTCCCTTTGTACGCTTAAATCTTTGAAACTACGCAACGGATTTTGATGCGGTTTTTTTTAATAGATAGAGTGATTCAAGAGGAAGGTTTATATGTATAATAACATCCATCAAATAGTGGAGAAGTACTGTTATTTTTGAGGTTTCTAATGTGATGTCGTAAAAAATTACATTTTTTCCGCTTACATTGCAAACGCAGGCTGAACCCTACGAGTTTTATCAAAATAATGTACTAAGTATTATACACATTGAAAAGGTCTACAGAAAAGTCCGCGGTGGTATATGTCTATCTCTTATGGATAACCCACAATAACTTTTTTTTGTCATTTACTTTTTACGACAAATAATGGCTAATTTTCGAAGCGATTTTAACCAATACATCATTAATCCTTAACCAATTAAATACCTTGAATACATTGTTCATTTAATATAGATCTATATGGCCCTTTACACCGTATGATTTAAGTGAATATTTTCAAAGATATTACAGATTTAAAAATTGCGGGACGTAGCGTTTGCGGCGGCACCGGCCGGCCGCCCGGCTATATAATATTTTATACCCGTGCGAAGCCGGAGCGGGCCGCTATGTTTTTATATACAACGTTCACAGTTTTTCTGTAGTGTATTTAGTATCAGCATTGCACCCGTGCGAAGCCGGGGCGGGTCGCTAGTGGTTAAATAAAACGCAATCTTAATTACTAAGTCATCCCAATTGGAATGTCTTGTATCAAAAAGTTTAGTCATGTAGTTTTCCTTCTTACCCGACTACGTAAGAAGGAACATTATGTATTTCTATACATGTCTATAGCACATTCTGTAACATAATCAGCTTAATGGATTTTAGCTAGAGAATGTGTCTAAAGATCAGTCTAGACCGTGAAAGTAACTTTGTTATATGAAAGTTATAAAAATACAAAATGCCGGAATTTTGGCGCCAAAATTTTTCTTTTCATCAAGACATCGAGTGAGATAAAAGGAGGATTCATTGAGAGTACTTATTACAAATAAAATATACTTATTGGGTTTTTTAAATTATTTTTTGTAGGTAAATCTATTTAAAATGTTAAGTCATTTCAAATACATTGTAGAAACATGTTGTTTTTGTATATAAATCCCTGACCTTACTAAAGTGGTGTAATCACACTTATGATTATAGTAATCACATAAACAGTCACTTTGGTGACCTTCGTCTAAACTTGTATCTCATATTTCGTTATCTTAAGGTCACTATAGTCTCGTATATTTTTATAGCCAAATAAATAATATTCATCCAGCCTAAAGTTTGCGTAAATATACATACTTACATAGAAAATGTATAGCACAAAATAATTTAGATTAAAAATAAGAATGAGGATATATTTCATCCACTCTACATAAGGTGGTCCATATATTCTAAGGCTTTTTCTACCATAAAAATGTAGATCTTTATAGCCTTGAATAGAATTTAGAAATAACTTTAAATAAAGTACCATAGAGAAAAAATAATAAATAATACGAATATATCTTTTATGTTTAAAACGATAAATCGAAGTCGGTGCTATAAATTATTTTTATTGCGTAGTGGTGGTTACTCAATTTTAAAATCTATTTTATTTATTTAACCATTCAATATATTCATAAAGGATTTTTTGTTACAATTTTACACTTAATCACAGTAAGTTTATTAGGCGACCTAATCACTTAGCAGCGATCTCTTGCAGACAACAAGGCAAAATGTTCCAAATTTTGCCAGCTATATAAAATTAAATCTATCTGCATGTCAAATAGCAATATCATACACAGAACATCTAACATAATATAATTATATTTTTGGAGGATATCGGTTGTTATAAATTACATTTGAACAATAAAACAACGGGAATAGAAATCGATAACAGCGGACATAGCGAGTTCCTTTACAAGGTGTTTTTATCGATATATCGATTAATTGCTTAAACAAGTTTAACCGACGCGGACGCTCCCTGAAAACGACGGAAGGTTCTCAATTTGTTAGTTTTTTTACAAGTTCTGCGTGCGACTTGTAATTGAGTTATTTATAAGAAACGGGAAAACATGTATATTTTGTAAAACAACTTACCAAAGGTTTGTTACCACTTTTATTTGCTTCTGTTATTTAAGTACTTAAAAGTTCAATATTTCAATCTATTACCTATTTATTTACAATGAAATGTTTGAAATGAAAATTTCGGAGATAACCAAGGCCATTGCGAAATTTGAAATCCTACCTAAACAAAAATCTGAAGTTCTTTTTTAAAATTCAATCAAAATCAATGACTAGCGCATCAAATTTATACAACGTATAATACATAATCATAATCAATACCAAATTATTCATATTAAGTCATAAATAAACCAAGTGCTCATAATATTGCAGTTTAAAATCTCAATTATTGTTGAAGCTATAAATCCAAACCAAGTCTGCAGAGAATAAAATAATTAAACCTATTAAAAATCAAGTACCCCAAATGAGAAAAAGTATCTTAACGAGACGAATCTGTAAACAAAATAATATTAAATAATGATGTTCGTTAATTACACGAAATCAAATGAAAAAATCCGTCCTCCTTGGACTCTGATCGTATTACCGGTTTTTGCATTACGTTATTCGATTTTTTATTTCCTTATACGTATTTAATTTTCTTGAAGATCTCAGTACTCTAGTATTGTGTTATATTATCAGCCAAATATCCAAGCTTCTGACTTTAGGTAGTTTTAATTTAATTTGTAAACAGGAAATTAAACTCTAGATCTAACCTTTACAAATGACATTTTATTTAAACTATTTAGGTAAAATAATAAGTTCTGTTATCTACAGTTTGTGCAAATATAAATAAAGTTGACAAAAAACGACTAAAACGTTTCGTAAAGTAGGTACCTTACATAGTTTTAAAATGTTATCATCTCTGGTCTTAGATCATTACTTAATGATCTAAGTCTGTGGTTATCATGAAATTCAGTTTAAAAGTTTACCTCTAAAAAAATATACCTACAGGCCGAGTTGAGAACTTCCTTTTTTTTGAAGTCGGTTAAAAATCGACACGAAACAAACCAAAATTACACAAAAAAAAATTCTCAATCCATCATCATACAGTGAAGTAAGCTATTATAGAGATAAAAATAAAGATTAATTAACATCGAGCTAAAAATATGCAAAAAAATCGAAGCTTTTAATGGCAGCGGTAAGCCTTTGTGAAGACAACCTGTTTGGCTAACTGATCTTGTAGTAAACAAATATTATAACTGTAAAGTATCTAGTTGCTCTTTATTGCACGACGATGCGAAGCATCAGAGAGTGCTTTACGATCGAAAAATTTTTTTCGCCTCATTTTTTTTTAAAAGAACAAATTACTTTGGCCGAAGGATAAAAATTATACAAATAATATACAGAAATGTTTTATTGATTGATAAAAATAACAAAAAATAGACTGAGTGCGATTTTATATATTTTGTATGTTCATTCAATAATTTAAGTAATAAGTCGAGACATTTTTGCATTTTTCAAGATCTCCAAGATTTAAACTTAATAATAAAAATAAAAAAACTTGCTTATTAAACTCAATTTTAACCGAAAACCCGCATTAAAAATTAATCTCCCACAGTAAATTTATTTTACACCTAAACTACAACGAACCATGTACAATTTTTAACCCGACTAATTAAGTCTTCTTCTAGTTATAAAGAAGACAATTGCTGTGAATTCTTGATTTGTTGGAATTGTTTCGAGTTCATCATTATAATTTGAGTTTTAAAAGTTGTTTAGTAAGAATTAGGGTTCAACGTTAATTATTATATAACATGGTAGACTAGATAATCATGAAAACTAGACTATGATGATGATACTGACATATAAAAAGATCAAAGCTATAGGTGCATATTTTAGAGATCTGATCTGTAAAATTTAATTATTCGTTTGTATATTTCTTAGTTATGATTTATTTCAGAAACTACTCGACCGTTTCTTATTTTTACCTAATGACATAGGCAATTTTCCCAATTAATCCCAGATCCGCGACCAAGCTATTCTTCATATAAAAATTTCTAGATATTATAGATCACGTTTTCAACGTCTCTAATTCGCGTATAAAAAAATACCCAAGAAAATACTAATTGTTTACTATCTCGTCTGCAATCAACGTTATATTTATTATCTGTTACAACAATTGACATAACAAAAAGACAGTCCACAGACGTTTTCTGATTTCTCCGAGATATGCAGCGCAAATGACTGCAATAAAACACATGCTTATGAGAAGAGAGATTTTATAATATTGTCTCATAATAACACTTTGTTTGGACATTCTCTTCCATCTAGATTAATATTATAAAAAGGTAGTTTGTAACCTAGGTATATAAATGTACTTATAAGAGCATAAAACCTATTTTGTTTTCTCTGAGATAATATTATATTAAAAATTATCTGCACCGAAATTATTTTGAAAATTATTTTACTAGTAGAAGTTATTATGTTAATATTACTAAAATAACACTTCTTTAAACGTAATAATCCTATTCGACATGTACAATTTGACCTTTTGTTTTTGTTCAAAAATTTAATTTTTTAATTTTATATTTGTCTAACTTATGCGCTGCTCAGAGGGTCTGGCGCATCTGGCGTATACTAGTAATATTATTAAGGTTGAAGAGTTTGTTTGTTTGTTTGAACGCGCTAATCACAGGAACTAGGTCCGATTTAAAAAATTCTTTCGGTGTTATAATGTGTATAGAGGAAGGCTATAGGCTATATATTATCATCACGCTAAGACCCAAGCCAGGAGCGGAGCAATGGGGGTAAAACCGCGGGGCACAGCTAGTCAACATATGTACATAACAAAAATATATTTTTTAAAATATGTTTTTAGAAATATGTTCTCGCTATCCATTGCAAGACTGTAACCTGTCTCATCTCATCATCTCATCATGTGCAATTAGGAAAAAGATGCTATTGTTCGAACAATCAGGTTATATTTCAGTTCCCCGAATTAGGTAATAACTGTTTTATTGCCTATCTGTTTTGTCTTGATTTCTAATGTTAATTAATTATGTAATCGTATAGCCTAGATATAATTAGTGATGACTTGACGTAAGATTAAATCTTCACAAACTTACGCAAATACTGACTCTACATTCAATCAACCACCAATCCATGTATCATTGTAATATTGATGTAATTTGATTCTTACACAAATCTATACCTTTCTATTATTTTCCTCAATTTAGAGAGGTTCGCTAGCTTATTTATTTATTTGAAAATTTCACAACTTACAGATTTATTGACAATCTACTTATATCTATGATATAATACGCCAATTACGAGTTTTACAATTATTATCGATTAACTATATATTATCAAAATAATTTTCATAGACTCCTCCGAATCTATGAAAATGATTTAGTGATGATGTTTGTATTAATATATAGTAGTTAAAAACATTTTCATAATAAAATTCCCATCATTAAACAAATCCGCATAGTTACCGAATTCCTAATTATATAGATAATTACGAGACGGAAAAATAACCAACAAAAACTAAAACTATTACAAAAAATTGAAGATTCATTTACAAGTCGCCATTTAAAATCTCAAGTTAATTTGAACCGTTGTGAGAAGCCATTATCAACAATGGAAAAATACAAAAAAATAGTATGCAAAATATCTTGATTCCGTGAACTAACAAGGCTATAATAATAAGAATAGCTGCAAAAATGAGGCGAAAAAAATTTTTCGATCGTAAAGCACTCTCTGATGCTTCGCATCGTCGTGCAATTACATACAAATAATATCATACAATAATATTTTATAATGACCTTATGAGTTATGATATTATAGTTCATTCAACTTTCGCGAATTTATATTTAATACGTAGGTAGCTATTTAATTAAAGTTATTTGTATTTCTTATTTAATTAGTAACTTTTCTTTAATATATTTAAACAGTCTATAGAAAAACCTCCGAATATTATTCGACCAGATTCGTCGTATGCTCGTTAATATATAATTATTGCTATATTTTCCTCATCTATTCATTAATACTTCCATTCTATAAAAGGACCTCAAAGTAATAAAAAAAACATCCTTCTTGATATTAAATACTAATAATAATAATTTTAAATAACTAATAAGGGATGATAAACACAAACTCTACCTCTACATTTAGTCAACCGCTTCTAAAAACTTTGTTATACATATTATCAATTTATGATAATTTTTACAGATGCTGAGTCTACATAATGTATCATTTTATTGTATTTTTATATATTA